>JBBPFJ010000393.1:0-60537 GCA_037975025.1 Excoecaria agallocha
AGAGCTAGCAATCTCGATTTTAAGCCGTCGGTGCAAGTGTGTGTGTGAGAATAGAGGGAGTGACGCAAAAGGCTGTTCCTTGGCATTGGTGATCGAGAACTAAGGTGGATAAAGGCATCTTGGTTGCTGGACATCACAAAATCAAAGAATAAAAGGCATCATCTATTGTAAGTTTCAAAACCCTAAAATTGCATGTTTTCGTTCCTATCTTTGGATATGTATGGTATGTATGATAAAATTTTTATTTTTCCGATGTGCTATCATGATTATCATACCATGTCATATTCCATCAATAGCTACAATGAAGATTCACATACACAGCTACATGCTAAAACAAAATGGTTTGACTTAATTAAATTAATTCTTTTCCTAAACTAAAGTTTTTCTAAATATATGTTTTTTGAAAATGGAATGAAATTCTTCCCTAATTTTCTACTAGCTTTTACAAATTTTTCAAAGGGATATAAATCAAAAATCTGATCATTCTTTCTAAAAGAAAGATTTTGGAAATGGATTCACACTTAATGGTAATATTTATCTAGATAAAATGGTTTCTATGGTTACGTGTTGAAAAAAAAAAAAAAGAGTTGTAAACACTTTTAATTGAGATTTAATATGGTTTAGATTTTTGCAATCAGCGTGTTTCACATGTTATTGATAACACTTTAAAAAATCAAAGCTATAAAGTCCACTAACAAGAGACCCGAAATCTAAAAAGCTCGGCAAATGCCTTCCTTGACCAGTTGGCTAAAAGCACAGAAAACGAGACCGTCTGATCGGACATGATCTCTTTGATTTGACAGGACTATCTGACAGACACCACCGTCAGTATCACCATTGCCTATACAATAGGCTATACCTGTTTTAGAGTATGACAACTATTCAAGAACACTGTTCAACCTCCTCAGACACTATAAATAGCATGTTCATTTATATAGAAACTAGACTTCTTCTCTCATATATATATATATATATATATATATATATATATATATATATATATTCTTTTTTTTCTCTCTAAAAAATCTTTTCTTCTTATTGCTAACTTAAGTATTGGAGTGCTAACGCTTGGATAACCAGGCAAATACCTTTTGCAAATTCTATCTACCTTGAGCCAATCATAACTTGCCCTCCAAATTGTCAAGCTTCTCTTTCTTTCTTGCATGGAAATCTCCGCCCCCTCCATAAAAATTTATGATTTATCATTTGGTGATTTCATTGAGAGGTAATAGCTAAGCAAAAAGTGTTTAATTTCTATGTTATTGGGAGAAATGTGGGCTAGCTGCAGCAAAAAGAGGGCCAAAATGCAAAACTCCATGAAAGTCTTTGAGACTACATGGAGAAGGTCCAAATGGCGACCAATGAAGGGCGAGTAAAAGCATATTCAGGGACCAAAAGAAACCCTAAAAAAAATTGCTTCGGATTAATAGGAAAGCGATCGAAGGATGAAAAGATTGAAGGAAAAAGTCTGAAAGGGACAATCCTAAGGTGAAAGAGGCGCCAAAACATTCCGCTTTACAATTCAAAATATACCTAATGTCAAGATAAAAAATGCAACTCAGAAACTCCCTCTCCACAATAACAAACCCAATTGGCATTAGCAAAAAATGAGCCAGGATCCATTCCTCAAGCAAGCAACCGGGAATATTCAAGACTTGGCAAAACATCATGAAGATTTCATGACAGTACTAGTAATCCCAATTGAAAGATCGATGAAGAAGTCATTTAAATTCCTATCGAAAGATTGATGAAGAAGTTATTTTAATCTCGATCGAAAAATCGATAAAGAAGTCATTTTAATCTCAATCGAAAGATTGATAAAGGAGTCATTTTAATCCCGATCGAAATATCGACAAAAAAAACATCAAAGAATTCCTTGCAACCAAGAGATCAAAGAGTCATTATTTTCAATCAAAATATCCAAATGGATCAATATCATTTCTCATTATCAAAGGAAATAAAATATCATAAAATCGATGACTTTCATATATACAGTTAAAACACGTAACAAAAATATATAAAAAAACTACAAATTGCTACTGCTAAACCACTTAAGGTTAACACTACAAGAAAATTGCAATTTAGCAACGAAAAAAGTCAATTTGTCGTTGCAAATAAAAAATTGCAACGAAAATTTCGATTGCTAATTCGGCGGTTGCTATTTTTAGCAACGGAATAGAAATTCCGTTGCTAAATTCAACACTGCAAGATTCGGTGACTTGGTCAAATTTAGCAACGGAATATAAACTTTCGTTGCTAAATTAGCAACGGATAATGTATTCCGTTGCTAAATTCACCCAGAAGTAAAAATATTAATGACGGTTCTTTCCGTCGGCAATCCGTCGCTAAACATTATTACAGTTTTTTAATATCAGAAAACCATTATTATATGCTAGTCTAATTGGTATTATTCTCATTCCTATGGGTATGACTGAAATCCTATTGATTTACACATTGTTAACTTCCTGAAAATGTGTGACATAAGAAGGGGAGAATAATTCACATAAAAATTACAAATCATTCACATAGAAATCCTATATCAAAAACAAGCATTTTATTATATGTCCCAAATGACTGAAATCCTATTGATTTACACATTGTTAACTTCCTGAAAATGTGTGACATAAGAAGGGGAGAATAATTCACATAGAAATTACAAATCATTCACATAGAAATCCTATATCAAAAACAAGCATTTTATTATATGTCCCAATTTACTAAATTTCAGTGGATATGAAATTGAAATCATGCAATCAAAAGCTTCTCAGTAGCTAAACAGGAAATTATGCTACAACTTAATTCACATGCCACTATTATTATATTCCCACCATTCCATCTATTTCTAGTTGAAACACTAGATCGATGATTGTACGGCATTTGCTCTAAGTTTCAACGTCATCTATGAGAAAATGATGAGTGCTTGTTGTTGCTTTTCTTCTTGCATTCGATCCATATGCTTTATATCTCTCTCTACCTTTGCCATATATAATTAAATTAATGTGATCTGAAAAATAATGATTTCGAGTTAGCTACCATGTTGATCGCTGCTTTGAACATTCATTAGTTTTTATTTTTTTTTTTTATGTTTCGATTGCCTTCATTTGTGTTAAAAAGTATTATGAGTTGATTGTTATGTGAATTAAATGACAAATTTTGTAGCTTCAGTATGTTTCTGTTTGATTTTGACTTAACAATAGTTCTTGCTTTAATTAGGGAGTTTCATGAGGAGTTATATATTCAGAACCGAGTTCTATTTTGAAATCTTGTTGCGTCTTCCCGGTAGGCTACAAATAAATTAGCTTCTTTTGCTTTTCCAGGCAGTTTGTATGTTAATTTGTATTCCCTCCTGTCCATTTTACAGGTAAAACAGTGGATGATTTTTTTTAATTATTGTTTACTCTTGAGTATAAAAAGCTGCTATTTAGTTAGACGTAATTGAAAAACATAAGCTACGTGAAAACGTGAATAATTTTACTTAATATATTGAAATTATTAGTGTTCTAGCTTTCAGTCATATACTTGCACAAGTGTTAGAAATGTAATGCAGTTACATAGTTTAATGGAGTTGAAGAAAACAGAGAATCTTATGCAGCATTTGTAATTGTTTATGTTGTATGAGGGTGGTAAGATTCTGAATTAATTAACTTTGTCAAGCAACTCTTTCCTTTGGGTGATTGTCGGTAGTTAACAGTAAGAGGCTGGATTTGAATTCAAATCATGAATTTGCATTTGAATTCAAACACTCAGCTCAGAGTTTGCATTTGTGACTCGGTGGAAACATAACCGGGGTTATCCAAGAGCCCAAGTTGCTGCATCTATTTTTCTATCTAATCCAAGTTTTATTTAATCATGCTGTTATTTTTGTTACTTGTTGATCTACTTAAATTGTGCAGTTATTTCTGTTACTTGTTGATCTATTTTATGATATTTAGTTTGCTTGCTTGTACCTCTTGATTTTCTCGATGGATTTCCTAGATTAAATAAACAATTACGCTGTTCTTGTTCTTCAGAATTTAGGAAAGGATATAAGAATCTTAGATTTAGGTGCGCATATAAGAATTTAAGGGAGAAATATAATGGATCAATAACAACATGCAATATTTCTCAAATCATGTTTTCCAATAAATGACGATTTAAAATAACAAATATATATGTGTTGTATTGTAACGGTACGATATCATATAATTATCTATTTACCTGAATCAATTGCCCACCAAGTACTAAAGAACTTATATTTGGAACCTAAAATCCTATTTATGAAATAGTTAAAAATTGCTACTATTGTTGACTATATGTTATGTTCCATAAACCATACAATATAATAGAGTAGAATAGATGTTGGAAATATTTTGATTTATGGTAAATCTTAATAGAATAGACTAGTGATAGTAATATGTATGAAATTTGAATCCTTTTCAATTATATTCCCTGCTGTATATCATTGGGTACGTAATACACCCTCGATATATCTATAGTATCTGATGCTTTACAAAGCTAAAATGTATAATTGTCATTATCACTAGGTCACCCCAAAAACTTGTTGCTAATTTATTGCAGAGCTTCATAACACAATCTTTATCATGCAACAATTAATGAAGAGATTGGGTTGAAGCTCTGCTATAGTATATGTTTAGTTCTTTTTTTCTTTAATCTCACCTTGAAAATCAATTTATTTTGTATTCTCTTGGTTTAATTAGGAGCCTGATTAATCTTTACGTTGCTGATTGTAATTAGCAGGTCAATTAGAATAGCAGCCTTTGTAAGTAGGAGCTCCATCTGGGCACAAGTATAGCTTCCGAGTTTGGTATTTTATTTTCAAACAACTTTTTTATATTAATTCCATTCTTTTCTTATACAGTAATCAACTATTGGCTCCATTTATAAATAAAAGTATTAAACATGATTAGACAAATAGTTAGTCTTTGTGAACTTTTTCTTTAATTTATTTTTTTCAGTTATTTGAATTTGCAGACAAGTATAAAGCCACTTTCAAATATTCTTGCCCTTCTAACTGCTCCTACTCAGGCTACAAGGTATAAAAGTTTAGCAACATTAATAAAATATATTGAATATTATTATTAATTAAGACATAAATAAAAAAATTAATTAATTCTTGAATATGTTCATTGATGCCTGGAAGTAGCTCTTTACAGAGATTAAGACAACTCCTGGTTTGTATTTCTTCTTTATTATTAACAGTATTGTTCTTGTGGAAAACCTGTGGCTGTTGGTACAGGGTCATGATTTAATGTTTTCTGGGACCAAAAAGAAGTATCAGTTTCCATACGTGAAATTCCTTTCAAAAAGTTCTTGTAGAATTACCAATGGGATCAGTTCAAGGAAAAGAAAATTAATTTACTTTGCTAAAATTTTCTAATTATCAGCTGAATTTCCCTGTTTCTTTTTTCTTGGCATGTGTGAATCAAGAGGGCAGCATAGATGTTTATGAATTTCTAAACATCGTGAGATTGATAATCTAAATTTTTACTTGGGGGTTTCGATGTTTTGTCTTTGAGTCCTACTGGTTAGTGTTGGATCTCTATATGCTTATCTGTCTACATTATTGGGTTTGTTTTCCTTTTCTCAGATCCTGTGAATAAGAGATGTTTTTGAAGATTGAAAATATGGCTGCTGGGTTTATACTCATCATGCTTTTTGCTGTTTCTGTTCTTGCAGCTTCTAATGAAGATACTTAATTTTTCAAGCTCTCTTTTTTTCTTATTTCCTTCGGTTTCTTCTTCGTCTACCTACTGATTTTATAAGTAAAGATTTTGGCTTTGATGATCCAATCACATGTCTTTGCATGCCATTTTGTGATAGCCATTGCAAAAACTACAGGGAAAAACTTCTCTTCATTTTGCCTGAAAAATCCACGAAATGTGCGGGTGAGAGAGCTTACTGGCTAGTTAGAGTATATTAAATTAGGACATAAAGAGAATGATGAAAGAGGATGTTAAGGGTTTTAAATGCTGCCTAATAAATGCTGAATGTTGGGTAATAAAAAGGAAAATGAAAGGGTTTTTAATTTTTTTTAATTATTGTTTCTTGGTTTGAGTCTTCTTGTTGAGTGACGGAATAGCGACGAATTTCTTCTTTGTAAGAAATTAACAATAATTTAGTGACGGAATAGAGACAAAATATTCATCGCGAATTTTTTTATAATGGTAGCTGAATTTACCAACGGAAATAAACGGAAATTTTATTCCGTTGCTAAATTTAGCAAAGAAAATCAATGCCGTTGCTAAAAATAGCAACTGTCAAATTAGCAACCGAATTTTTCGTTTCTAATTTTGATTAGCAACAGAAAATCAATAATTTCCGTTGCTATTCGATTATTTCTTGTAGCGTCATTTATGATTATCACGTTATTTTATAATCAATAACTTTTATAAGTTAAACCACCGGAAGAAAAAAGTTTCACTTTATCATATAAATATAAAAAAATGATATGTACAAAATACACAAAAAAACCAAGTAACTAATAATAATCTATTTGTAGAGTTAATTGGTATTAAAATGAAATAGTAATCATATGTGGTCTGCTTAATTGTCACTTTAATGATATAAAAAATTAGTTTTTAGACTATTTTTACTTTAATGGAAATAAAATAGAATTTTAATGATTTTTATATTATAAATTATTTTATTATAATTATTTGATTATAAGTCGCAAAATTTGATAATCACGGATGTAATTAGTCATGGATCTTAAGGAAAAGTGAAAATGGTCCTAAAGATTCATGACACTCCTATTTATTTATTTATTTTATTAGGAGTCGCCGCCAAATGTATCAAATTTTATATTTATGATTTTTTAATTATAAAATTATGTATATATAATCTTTAAAAACAATTTTTTTTAGATTCACAGTATATAAAAATTTATAAAATTATAAGAAAAATATAAATGAACCGTAAATTGGTTAGATGGTAGATCGGATTGAATCAAATCATGTTGTAGGTCAAATAAATCATGCGACAAATGGACTATTACTAATTGAATCACATTTGGAACTCATTCAGTGCTGAGCATTCGGATTCAATCCGAAAACCAAACAAATCAAGTTGCAGTGAAAGAAAATTGAACCGACCAACATATAATTAGGACGAAGTGAACCGAACCTATCAAAAATATATTTTTGTCAGTTATTTCAGTTTTGGACTTGTGGACTTTTTAACTTTTATGCTATTTTATATACATGTTGAACAATAAAATTATGATAAAATTTAAAATTTTTCAAATAATAAATTATAGAATACTAATATTTTGAATTAATATAGTTGAGGATATTATAAAACAAATTTAAAATTATAATCGAACTTTGAGGATATTGTACCGGTTGATTCTTACACCAAATTATCACTAATTATTTTGCTTGGTATGAAAAAATAAATATATTTAAATAACATATAATTTAAAGAGTTGAAAATTTTGCTATTTTTTCAATTAATTAGTATTCGATTTCCATCTTTCATTGCCCTTAATGATATAATTATATATAAAAAAAAAATTATAATTGTAGGAGGGAATTATTCACTTACCCCTTGTTTTAATAATAGCAATTTATTATTATTTTTAATTTTTTTTTTATAAATGAATTCGTAAATCTAATATAAGCTAAGTATTTTCCATAGGCAAAGCAGGCAGAAAAAACAACGTGTGGTTGAGCTTATTAACTGTGAACATCCAAAAGGAAAAAACAACCGAATAACACAATTTTCAAGTTTTCTTTGGCTGTTGTCTCGTCAATGCAAATAAAATTATATACATATAATAACCATAGGAACAAATTCATGACATAAAAGATCCTTTGCAGCTAGAAAGAAGCTGATCAACAATGGTAGCATTTTTTAAGAGCTGCTGATCTTATCAGAGTTATTGGTGTTCTTGATAGGATAAGAAGACTCCATTGCAATTCCACATTTGCCTGTGTAACTATCCACCACATTACGCTGCATCCTTATATATCCATTCTCACCCCACTCCTGTCCCCATGAATTCCTAACAATCCAGTAATCCATGCCATTTTCAGTTCCGTATCCCACAATTACCACTCCGTGGTCTAGTTCTGCTCCACATTCACCGGTAAACACACCCTGTCAGAAGGCAAAAACATCAAAAATTTGCTCTACACACGGCTTTCCAACAAAATTAAGTTGCCTGTTTTTTTTCACTATTTATCCATGTGGCATGATAATTTGCCTTTTTTATTAGGTTTTGTTTAATTGGCACTTACGTGGACATTTTCGGCATTTGCAATTGTAATATTGAACAAAAAATTATTTTTGGTGAAATTTAGAAAATTTTGATTATTTTATGGTTATAATAAATAAAAAAAAATTGTAACCCCAACCTTACTAGGCAGCCATGCTCTTACAATCACAAATATAATTAATTTTGGATTTCTGAAAAATTAATTATTTAAAGAAATTATTCATATATTTTGAATTCATAAACAAATTTATAAACTAATCTAATAGCAGAATGTGGGTACATGATTACTAATTATGTGTGCCCATTCTCTATTTATAGATTCGATTTCGGCAAAAATTCTCCATAATGTAAGTAACTTTTTAATTTGATGGGATTAATGCATTACCGATTGGTAGAACTGCAAAGGCATGCCACTAGCTTCAATGGCAACACTAACAGGCTGATGTGCAACAGCCTTCTGCAGAGCTTTCTCGTCGAAAGGTATAACATCTTCGTACCCATCAATGGTAACAGCCTTAGTATTCATCTGCGACGAACCAAAGCCAACAGAAACTGAATTAATCTTTGAATAAATTAATAACATCGGTATAGTTACAGTAGTGTTAATTACAGACCTTCGCAGTGTCACAAGTGGTATCAACAGCAAGGTAAGGATAGTCTTGTTCGGTATCAATGCCGCCATTTTTAATGATGAATTGAAAAGCATCATCCATTAGGCCTCCATTGCAGCCAGCATTGGTTGTTCTGTCACAGTCTACAAGTTCTTGTTCTGATAGAGAGATTAGCTCTCCCGTTACTATCTTGTTTATTCCTTCTACTGATGCTATTGTTGAGAATGCCCAGCAACTTCCTGCACAGTATTAATCTACCATTTGATTTTTGTGCTGGATATTATGAATCATTTTTATTTTTATTTTTTTCATTTTAAATTGGTCTTTCCATGGTATAAATTCAATTCAATAAGGATTTAACATGGACAAATATCACAAAATATAAAAGAGGAATTTACTCTATATACCCACTTTTCTATCCTACTTTTCAAAAATGCAGCCATTCCTTTTTAGAGTTTAAATTTACCATTTTTTAATTTTTTATTTTTAAAAATACCACTTTTTCCTTAAGCCTTAAGTATCGTTCCCATTTACTCTCTTCTTCTTCAAAATACCCATTTTTCCATTAAACCCTAAATACTGTTTCTCATCTCCCATTTTCACTCTTCTTCTTCAAGTGTTGCTAAAACATTTCCAAAAACAATCGAATTCAAACGATGGATTAGAGAATACAGCTTGAACTTGAAGAGCGATGATACCATTGAATAAAAAGAATTCCGTGGAGTTCTAAATACAACAACGGTGAGAGTAACAGAGCTTTGAAGCCTTGAAGTTGCACAGATGAAAAATGAGGTAGTGAAATTAGTTTCTTATTGATTAATTTTCATATGATCAACTTAAATCTAAATGATGTATCTCAGTTTTTTCTTATAATACCAGATGTTAAACTATTTGCGGTCCAATATTTGTATGTTTGAGTTTCGCTTTTTTTGAATGGTATCTTGATAGTTAGTATGCCTCGTCATTCAGTGGCTTTTAATTTCTTTTTTATTTCTACTTCATCTTTCTTTTTTCTTTCTTTTTTTTGGGTGAGCACTCGTCATTCACGTTTGTTGCAATTGTGATTTTGCATCTTTACTATTGTTTCCTTTTTTTTCCTGAGCTTTTTATATTTCTTAACATTTGTTCATAACTCCTATTGTATCCAGCTCGGATTTTAACAGGTGACTATGGAACAGGTAAAGAATAAGAGGATTATTCCTAAAGGTTCTGGGCAATCCAAGGTTTTTAAGACAAAGAAGAATAAGCATTTTTATGTATTTCTGCTCAAATTAGTTCTCCATTTCTACTAAGCAGTGATGTCAGTCTGATTAGCCAGTTGCATTCTTTGTCTGTTTTTTCTGGGTTTGATTGCTATGTTTCTGTGATGACCAATGAAGTTATTCAGTGAGCATATACTTTCTAAATGTCGACCGAAGTCCTTATACTGATGAGATAGAAGTTTTCATTTGTCCTTTTCCGGCATCTATTCTTGTCATATCTCATATTCTTTATGTAAACCTCTTTCATTTTAAGTTTTTTAGGCTAAATTGTTCATTACATTATATTTTTTTTCCTGTTCAATTATACATCATTTTATGAGCTTATTTGTGCCGTTGTTGCTAATGATCAAGCTACCATAGGTATCGGATTTCTATCAAAGACAATGTACCTTGAAGATCGAACTGTTAGATTGCAGTTCTGGTCAGTTCTTAGCATAGTTGCTTTATTTCCTCTTCTAACTTCACCCAGAAGTAAAGCTAGAAAACATGCCCAGAAATGAAGCAAGGATTGCCTCAGAATCCATTGAGAGAGAGTACCTTGACTACAATCATAATGCAAAGACGTAACCAATTATCCTTGTTTTTTTTCCTGTGGTTGAATTCTGTTAAATAATCCAGTCACTAATATTATAAAAATGATAATGAATTTTGCAGGATTTTATGTGCGGAGGCTTGTGATGAAGTTTGAAAATTGCATTATTTATATAATTATATATTTTTTTAGTATTGGAATTTGATATACCAGGTGGTATACCGGTATACCGTATGGTATACCAAAATATTGAATAAAATTTTAGTTTTGAAATTCGGTATACCAGGTGGTATACCGGTATACCAAATTCCAGAATACAATTTTAGTTTTGGATTTTGGTATACCAGGTGGTATACCGGTATACCTTCTGGTATACCAAAATTCAGAATACAATTTTACTTCTGAAATTTGGTATACCAGGTGGTATACCGGTATACCGTATGGTATACCAAAATCCAAAATACAATTTTAGTTCTGAAATTCGGTATACCAAGTGGTATACCGGTATACCGTCTGGTATACCAAAATCCAGAACTAAAATTGTATTCTGGAATTTGGTATACCACGGTATACCGTCTGGTATACTAATTTCAAAAAATAGACTGCAATTACGAATTTAATTATAAAAAGACAGCTTTAAAACCGTAATTATGGATTTAATCATTAAAAGAAAATGATCATCTTTTATTCCGAGTCTTCCACTAAAATGCATCATACTTCAAAAGTATATTAATATGACCCCCATTTGCTTTTCTTGTCTCCGAATGATACACGCTCCCCACATTGCAACATGGCTGCCTGCCAGCTTAGTCCTCTAATTTTGTGGGGAATTCCAACTGTAAAGCTTACCAAATTCATGGATCAAATTCCATCACATTTTCTTAATGGATTTCGATTTTTCCTGTTCCTTCTATTCCTTTTTTTTTTTTTACTTTCCATTGCCAAAATCAGACTCAGTTAGCAACAAAATTAGTATCACAAATTGCCCATCGCAACCAATCTATGTAAAACTTCTTATATAAAAACCATTCGGTGTCATTAAAATCTTGATTAATTTCCATGCCTAAATTAATTTTTCAAGGGAACAAATTATCTTTATGTACAGTATTTCTCTAACATTTATCTTTATGTGCAGTATTTCTCTAACATTTGGTAAGAAAGTAATACTTGTTGTAGAATTATTTATTGACGAAATAAATGCCCTAACAGCCACCTCCTCCATTCTCATGTGTAAAATTTAAAAAAGGAGTAACAGTGGCTGTAACTTAAGTGTGTCACAGTGCTCAGTAACCGGAACCCCATTTAACTCCATCAATGACAAGGCAAAAACAAAAGTAGAGATGAAAATTTTTGTAAAAGAAAGAAACGAGCCAAGTGCGAGACTGAGCTTGAGATTCCAATCCCAACCTCCAGCCTCATCAGTCATATCCCAAATGGAAGCTTGAATCTCATAAACATTGGATCGATCCACCACATGCGCACTCAAAGGACCCGAAGAAACAGCTATTTTAAAATATTAACTTTATAGCAACAGCTATTTTAACAAATCACAAAAAATTCGTTTGAATTCGTTTCAGTCTAAAGGGATACCGAACTGTACTAACGCAGTACAGGAACCAGCATTTCTTATAAACCAAAATTACTATACCAATGGATTGACAGAAGCTTCAGCCAGCAAACAAAACTACGATCCTTTATCGTACTTTGAATTTCCAGAGCCAGGTGGGTATAATTCAACTCTCTCAAATCTTCATCACCAATCCCAACTCGAAACAAGCTCCAATTTCCCATTCACTTCAATGCCAAGTTTAACAAGTTTCAACCATGGAAGCATGAGTGCTAGTGATTTCTCTGACAATTCAGCTTCAAGAATGAGTCCTCTTTTCATGAATGAGGGTAAAGAAAGTTCCAGCAATAGCTCAAATATAAGCAATTACAGAGGATACAATCAGATGAGCAGTATGGTGGATAATAATGCAGCTTTTTCTTGGGACGCCGACAAACAATTAGAGTCCATATTTCAGTTTTCGATGACCGGAATCAAGAGCGAAGAAGGACAGTTTCATGTTCAAAACAATACATTAGATTACAGTAGCTATCCGTTAACGTCGCTTTCAGAAGATCTAACAGTAGCAACAGCTATTTTAACAAATCACAAAAAATTTCAAGAAAAACCAGACATGAGAGAATTATGAAAGAGAAAGAGATGAAGAAACAAAGAATTCAAGGAAGAAATAAAAAAGGAAGAAGGAGAAATTACGAACCTTGAGTGTGAGAAGAGAGTGAAAATCCACGAAAGAAAGCAGAGAAAGAATTTCTTCAGTGCCCTAAAAGAAGCCATTGAATTTCTTATAAGAACGAAAGAAGAAGAAGAACGAAAGAACAACGAAAGAACAGGAAGAGTGAAAGAAGAAGGAAAGAAGGGAGAGTTTGTCTTGGATTAAAAAAATGGTATTCTTAAAAATAGAAATTTAAAAAAATGTAATGTTAAAAAGGAAAAAAAATGGTGGTATTTTTAAAAAGGGATTCTGTTTTTTGGGTAGTTTTGTAAAACTCCCAATATAAAATATATTTTTAATATTATTCTGTTTAATTAGCGGCCTTTTTCCTCTAGAAAAAGCCTCTACTGCTCCCGGAGTTGGCCCAAGCCTTTATCTTTATAGGTTTAGGCTTTGGTGATGTTTGGTAGGCCCATTTTCATGTCTTTACTTATTGGAAAGTCCAACGTAAATTAAATTATCAATTCTCAGCCTTTGAAAAAAGAAAAGGGGGAAAAACTACCATTCCTGACTGCCTTTCAGCATTCCACCCAGAAAAAAAAAAAAACTACCGTTCTGCTGCTTATGTAAAAGTCTCAGCTCCTAACGCAACTTAGCCAATATTCTTTTATATCAAAAACCTTAAAATAATATTATTTAACAAATAATCATATTTCTCTACCATGAGTTTCTCATCATTCCACGGCCGGTACTAAAAAAAAGTACAAAAGATTTCGAATTGATTCCGGATATTATGATGACTCTTTTGTAAAAAAATAAAAATTATTAATAATAATATCATTTAGTCTACAGAATTTTGTTTATTAAAATTTCATATACAAAAAATTGATTAGAAATTCAAAAAAAAAAAAAAAAAGTAAATATGAATGGAAATAGAATGACTTACCACACATTCCTTGGTCTTTGATCGGACTGACAGCTCCAGCGGCTCTCCAATCGACGGACTCCGGCAACTGATCACCAGCTCTGAAAGCATATCTCTGACTTGGGTTTTTTGACTTCATAACTCTACGTCTAGGATCAGTCTTAGTGCCCAAGAACATGGAACGGTACTCTTCATTGGTAAGATCAGCAAACCTAGTCAAACCAAGCTTGTAGGTTCGGTTTTGAGAGTTATGTTCATCAATGAACCTCAAATTATCCTTAAATATCTCAAACCTCTTCTCTCTCTCTCCTATCTTATTGTATACCTTACCATGCTTGGCCAGCCACCAATTGTATATTTTCATAACCTCAACATCGCTTCTTTGATCATGGCTTTTGAGGTTGTCGTTGTCGTAGCTAATGATGGACATGTCCATGGCAGATGATACAGCGAAGAGAAGGAAGAGAAGGGTCAATGATCTGGCTGCTGCCATTGTTGATATGTTTGAATTTGAAAGAGGAAGGATGATATTAAGAGGATTGTGAAGGGAAAGATGGATTGTTTGTCTGAATTTATAAAGAGAAATGAAGTTAATTTATTAGAGAAATGATTTATTCAAGTGGTAAATTGTACGAAATGACAACTACAAAATGGATATCAAAAGGATTTTGCATTTTTTCTTTTTCTACCAGCCAGTCAAACTGAAAGCACGTGCCGCCCACCTTGAGTTGTGTTCTAAACAATGTTATTAAAACCGGACCGGCCGGTCAAACCGGTTTATCAGCAAACTGTAGGCTGATCCAATTGGTTCGATAGGTGAAAACCGGATTGAATAAAAACCGGAAAAACTGTTTCAAACCGCCAGAAAACCGGTTAAACCGGGTTAAATGATAATAAACCGGTTTGATTTTAGAAAAACCAATTTTTTGTCCAAAATATTCATACAATTTTTTTCTGAAAAAATAAAATAAAATTATAAATACAAAAAAAATAAAATTTAAACAATTTAATGAATTTTTTATGAATAAAATAAAATTTTATAATTTATATTTGAAGAATTTCTTTAAAAATTTATAATTTTATACTATATTTATTTTAAATTTTTGTTATAAATGTTGAATGGCTTGAAAATATAATTTTATTATTAATGTTTGATGATAAATTTATTTTTCTAAACTATTTTTAATTTTTTATATAGTGATATTTTCATAATATTTATATAAAACTTAAAAAATAATATATTTTTTTAAAAAGAAAAAGAAAAAAAATCTGGTTGAAGCCTAACAAACCGATCGAATCACAAACCATTGAATTTTTCGATTCTTTATCCGGTCCAATTTTAATAACATTTGATCCAAATAACCTCTCTTCAACACTACCCTGAACGTTAGACGTACGTAGCAAACGGTCAATGGAGCCAACATCTTAACCCAAAATAAATAAACAAATAAATATAACATTATCTAGTTTTGGAAGAAGTATCCAGATTGAGTCGGTCATTTGAATCCAATATGAAATATTGCCTGAATTACATAATCACCAGCGTTCTTTTACAATGAATGAAAAATTTATTACAACGGTTCTCGTTTCTAGTGAATCCCACAACTTAGCATAGCTCTATATATTCCTATTAAAAAGATTTATGTATAAAATTTGGGGGCATTTCAGATATAAAGATCCCAGCATTTCCCGGCAGCAGCGGCAGACGTAGAAGGCCTATGACATACCTTTTCCATGAAACCAGAATAGCAACCCTCGACATGTAAAATGAAAAAGAAATTAAAAAATGGTGTGATACATGGAATTCAAACTCAGACGTACATATCAACTATCCTAACTGTAACAGTCGCCTCCTCGAACACAGCTGCCAATCATTAAGTACGTGTTTTCATTGCTTTATCAATGAAATTTCCAGGTTTGATTGAAGGTTTGCAGTCTAAAATTCACTTATCTTATGTCACTGTTTGAAGATTTCAGTTTTGCTCTGAATGTCTTGTAGAAACCTGAGTATCTGCTAATTTTGCTTCGTGCTTTCTCTTACTTTGAGAACTGCGTTTTGATCTGGATGGCCGTGTCTTTGTATGCTTAACAGTCTGCTCTGAGGTGTTAATCACTGTCTTCTCGGTAGTTGGGAGTTCAGGAGGTGTATCTGGCCATGGAGTTCGTTTTGAGGGGACAGTGATTTCCAAAGGCGGATCAATAATCCATCTGTGTGGGACAAAATTGAAGGGTAAGAACTTACGTAAAACTAATCTAGTTGCTAAATAGACGCCATAACACGAAAAGATCATTTAATTGCAATTTACTGTAAACATAGATCACAAAAATGGAAGAAAAATACACTTGAAAGTGAAATATATGACTTCACTCTTTCATGCTTCATAAGAATACAAGGATTAGAGAATATTCAGTATTTGAGATGCTTTTCATTATTAACACCAATAAAGCAAGCGCCAAGGTAAAATGCCCGAACAAGGCACCTTCTGTAAAGAGCTACAACAGTGGCTTTTTATGCAGAACACGAGGTAAAATGCTAGACAAAACAATAAGGTTCAGGATTCTTAGATGGTAAAGGTCTACGTTTTAAATCACCAAAAAACAATCCTCCCCATGCAATGGATTGAGCCCCTGTGAACTATTTCAGTGGAAGTATGCTTAGTTTATGCAGAAGCTTTCTTATAATTTAATTTAACACAAATAAAAACCCAATAAGAGTCTATGGTATACTAAGTCGAGAAGCAATTTCTCTATTCACAGAAAAAATACCTAGCAGCAATTACCACATCAAGGCAAGCCCATAAGCTTCACATTGTGCTTTGATGTGATATCCGTTGTAATTTATTGACATAATTTGACCTTTTACTATACAAAAGGAAACAAAGCTAACTCACACAACGCAATATATGCTTAGGCCAATGTCTCTTCTTGTTAATTCAAAAACAGAAGTCAAAAGCAATTTCAGAATAAAACAAAAGAAAAGACAATACTTTTACATAAAAAAGATAAAATTAATTATTTTTTACAACTACCTTCTATTTTCCTCATTAACAAAATTTATACATTTGCAAGGCATGCTTTCTAACTAATTCACTTTGTAGCAAAATTAAAATTTGTTTAGTTAAAAAATAGAAATAATAAAAATAAAAATAAAACAATGTGAATGAAGCAATATGCAAAGGCTTGTAACGGAGTTGAGCAATTTATTAGCAAAAAAACAGAAGATTCAATCTAAAATCTGCTTCATTTCAACTCCATATCCAGTCCAATAAACAAGCTACTTGCATATAATTTTCATGAATTACATTAAAAGAACTTTGCAGGGAAGTAGAATTTATTCACAGCAGCCAGCACCTCATAACCTAGTTTATCATCATTCAGACAACAAAGATTGTTTGAACTATGTATATCCACAAGCCTGTGTCAATAGACTCAAATCACAATAACAAGTTTGGTCATTAGCTGATAAACATTCCCAATTATATGAAAGTCACATCAACAGTGCAGTCAAGGAAAGTTTCACACCAGTAAAAGCTTAGGAAATGCGTAATCCCTTAGTGCTTCTCAAGTTCTCCAATACTATGTATTAAGACCTTTTTCACATTAAATGTAATCCAAACCACAATTTTAAGTGCCTGAAATGCAAAGAAATCACGTGACCAGCTAAGAATAAACAATCATATGTAGCCTCTACTGCAGCCCAACTCACACTATAACATACAACGAGCACCACCAGCCATCAACAACTAAGAATACATCCATTTTATGCCTACGCTTCACAAAAATTAGTGTGATATTAATTTACATTTTTCACTCCTTAATTGCGACACCTTCAGTGTCTATTGGGATGAAGAAACTATATTTTCCCATCAACAAATAGTCGCCTATAAACATACAAATCTTTAAGGCCATCAATTGCATGCAACAATACAAATTTGAAAGCAGGAAGCACAATTGCTATTTTTTTACAAATCAACTATAAACACCACATCTACCCTACGATGCTATAGCAATGTTTCACTGCACCATCCAATATAGATGAAAGCAAGAGCAGTTGATTAACAGAGTCAGCACACCAACAAAGAAGAAAGAGTAGTTCTTGATATATATTAAATATGCCAGGGAATGCATATTGATTGTTGCTATTCCTTTTCTTTTGCTTTCTTTTTCTTCTTTTTTTTTTCTGAAACAGTAGCAGAGTCCATTAATGGTTTGTTTATATACCTATCTGAGGCATCTACATATCAGAATCTAAATAGCCAAAAGCATAATGATCATTGTATTCACTATTCACATGCATAAGTGGATAAACAAACAAGTTCAGGTTAAAATTATGTTCTCTATACAGTGTCAAACATCACTATAGAATTGATCAGAAGATAAGTTGCTTTAAAGAATCTTTCTTACAAGTTTTCTTCTTTCACCTATTCACTATAACTATGTTTTGCCTGCTATGACAGGGGTGATATAAATTATCAAGATGGGGACCTCTTGATTTACATTTTCTAAACTCAAAATATAGAGGATCACCATAATGCCAGCTCAACCAAATATCTGCTAATCTAAACAGTTCCATAGTTCAACTTTCAAAACCCAAGATCATCAACTTGTTAGAATCAAATATCATAAAAAAATATTAAATGGCAATACTAAAGGTACGGAAAAAAAATATACATGCATAGATAAGAATTGACAGCATAAGAACATAAAAGTAGCAAAGGAGAAGGATGAAAAGCATACCCAGGAGGAAATTTGCTATCACTTCGAGCTTCAACACGGAGCCACCAAAGCATTACTTGTCGCCCACAGCTACCTAATGGCTCAACCACAGAAGGATCCTTCAACAGAGATAGAGGACTCTCTATATTTTCATCAACAAAATCCAAATCATTAATCCACTCTGGCTTATCTTCATCTTCCTTCCAAAGTAACCTTGAATTCAACACAAATCCAGCCCACTCTAACTTCTGGGGCAATACAGTCGCCCTATCATCAATATATATTGCACTCCTTCCCTCATATGGCTGTGAATTAAAGGTGTGCCAACCAACCAACTTATTAGATGCATTGCAAGCTGGACCCTGAACAGGCATCGACGGTCTCTTCCCAGCCTCCTTCTCAATCACAGCCAATGATGTCTCATCAGCACCACCTGAATAAGCAAGAATACCAATGGAAACAGCACCAAACCACTTCACATTTTGAATCTCATCAAAGAGCTCCATACTATGCATATTACTATCATCAGCGAACATCACTATCCCATCCAGTTTCCGCTCTCTCACAACTCTGCACCACCACAGCAAATATAACCGTAATTAATACACACTCTAATACAACAACAAACAAAAATCCAATTCTCTACAGAATTGGCAATTCAATTCAAAATAACCAACTTCCAATTGAAACTAAAAGCGAAAGCTAAGCCGGGAAAAGCAAGTAAAGTTTACCTCAAAGCAGAAAGCCGCATTTTAGACTCCAGTTTATGCCGTCCCTCCCACGAATTCGGCATTTTCTGCTTAAACCCGATATGGATAGTCTTAAGTCCCGATTTCGCGATAATGGAGGCTGTTTCATTGCTGACGCCACCGGCTTCCACCACGATCCAAACGACGTCGTAAGGGACAAGCATCAACGAGTGCATAACACCGGTCAGATGCAGCATCTGGAAAGTCCGTACATAAGTCGGCGTAAGAGCGATAATACTCTTCGGACTCTTCACTCCAAACTGAATCCTCTGCTCTCTCTGCACTCTCTCAATTATCTGGTGCGCTATCATAACTTCGGTCGGGTTTGGGTGAGGCCACGGCCGGATCCGGATCCCATGGCGCCCAACGACAACTCTAGAGCTCACCGTTTTGTTAATTAACGGCAGTTCACCATTACTAACCGGAATGGAAGGAACAGTAAGAGGATTAGCAAGGTCAGAGGCGGTAGAGAGCTGACGGAACGGCGCGCCGTAGAGATTAGTAGTAGTAGCAGAGGTAGAGAAAAGAAACAAAAAAACAAGACGAGAGAAACGGAAACCAAGAACAAGACTAATAAGGCAACAAACACCATGTAAAACAAGCCAAAAGATCGCAGCCGGTGATTTAATCGCACTTTCAGTAGATGAATCTAAGGGTGCTGATCCTCTGAAACTGGAGCTCCTGCGGTTCATGTAGCTCTGCTGCAACGCCGAGAGCTTCATTTTTGTGGTTCTCCTCTTTCTCTCTGAGCAAGAGCTAGAGAGTTAGAGGGAGAGAGAAAGGAATTGGAGAGAGAGAGGAGAGGGAAGGAGAGCTATTTGTTGAGTTAGATTGAAGTTTTCTGGTGTGGAGGTTGGGTTTGTTAAGGTGAAATAAGATTAATCAAAAGGATTTCTTTGAATCCACGAATCAATCGCTTTGCTTTGGTTGTTATTTTCTCTGCTGTCATACACGCAGCCAAGAAAGTGAAAGAAAGGGAGTGAGAAAATGGCCGAGGAAGGAGAGACACTGGTCCTAAATGTAGGGGCCTGGCTTGCTTAATTTCATGATTTAGGACAGGTAAAACATAGATTTTATTACAAACTTATAATTAGGAGCAAGATTATCTTCTTAATTATCACTCATTATCCTTATAAGAAAAATTACTGAAGTCTTAAGTAAAAGTTTCAGCTAAAAATTATGAAAAAAATTACTAAACTCTTAAAATTTTCAATTTTTTATTATTAAATTTTTATACTTTTATTTTGTAGAATTGAATTCCCATATTTTTGTTTTGCTATTATATGTTTATATTTTATTTTTTAAAACATTAAACTTTGCATTGATTAAAAAAAATGAAATTAAAATGTTTTTTCTTTTAAAATATCTCTAGCATCTGAATTTCAATTTGATGTGTTTCTATATATTTTTTTTATCAATTTTAAGTTATCTAATATTTTCAATTGATATTTTAACATCAAATTAATAAAAAATATTAACCGCAATATATCAAATTGAGATTGAAATATAAATACTAAAAATATATGAAACAAGATGTATTATTCAATTTCATACTTTTCTTCTGTTAAAAACTTAATTTGTAAGAAAATAAAAATTTAAAAATTTGATGATAAAAAATAAAAATTTAAAAATTTAATTGTAAAAATTTAAAATATTAAAAAGTTTGGCGATACTTTTTTTCCTAAAAATTATTGGCGAATTATTAATGAATATTACTTGCTCCTCTGCTTCATTTAAAATTTTAAACTGTTGAATTTTTAAGGTTTTTCTTGTTCTTACTTGAAGTATCGTTAAAAAAATTAATTAATTTTTTTACATTTTTACCTTTATTTATCGAATTTCACAGTAATTCAAAATAGGATTGCTTTAGCATTGGAAAAAAAATAATGAAATAATAGTTAATCAACTCTATTAATTTTCTTTTATAGTGTTAGAAATTAATGAAAAAGTGAGAACCATTAGTAATTTAAACAGTTCAGCATATCAATATTTTTTTACTTGACGGGTGTTTGAATTCATCTTCTCCCACTTTCAAAAAAAAATAAATTAATGAATAATCATTTTTATATAATTAAAATAAACTAATTATTTTCTGTGAAGAAATTGATTGTTGAAATATTGGGACTTTTTTTCCAATAATGTTTTCTGTAACATTATTTAGAAATCTGATATTGTTTGAAAAATATTTATGTGAGTGGTGTGATTAGGGTCAAACTCATAAGAAAGATCCTACGAAATCTGCATTCCAGCGCGCCAACCAAGACATGCAGGGGGCCAACCAAGAAATGCAGGGAAGGAGGGAGCATGTGATCCACAGCTGATGCATGCAGGATGCCAAGCTGATCCCGTAGGTGTCAGCTGCGGATTCATAATCGGATCTCGTAACTGTCAGCTACAGGTTCAGCTCTGTCTCCTGCACCTCAACAAACATGAACCTACATGCATGCACAGTAATCCTTCCTCCCTTCCCTGTATATTTATAAATACAAAACCGATTCTTATCCCATCACAATTGTCATCAACATTTCCCAACTCTCCTCTGTCATTCTACAAACATATATAGAATATGTTAGTTTTGTGTTTTTTGTGTTAAACTTCTTCAATTGTTGGTCATCCTGAGCATTGAAAAAAATACTTAATCAACCACGAAAATTGAAGGGTATGTAAAAAAATATGAAATAATTAGTTAATTTATTTATTTGATAAATTTTAAATTTTATTTTTAGTAATTTTTTAAAATAATAATTAAAAATAATATTTATATATATTATCGTAAAATTGTATGTTTATTTTGTAAGCATTGTTTTAAAGCTTTTTGAACCTCCCTCATTTTATTATTATTGGTTGGAAAAAATAATTTTTCAAGTAAGGTACGTAAAAAATAATATATATGCATTAATAAATTAATTTATTTATTTGACAAGCTATATTTTTTAATTGTAATTATAGTAAGAATTTTAAAATAATAATTATATATATTGTTGTAAAATTATTGGTAGGTTTATTTTGTAAGCTTTGTTTTAAAGCTTTTTGAACCTCACTCATCTTATTATTGTTGGTTGGAAAAAAAAAAAGAATTCATCAAGTAAAGTAAGTAAAAAAATAATATATATTTGTTATTGAATTAATTTATTTATTTGACAAGTTATGTATTTTAATTTTAATTATGGTAAGATATTTAAAATAATATTTGAATATATTGATATAAAATTATAGATTTATTTTGTTCGGTTATTTAATAAATTAGTAGTTACAATATGAATTAAGATAATTAATTTTTTTTAAATAGTAAAAGTAAAGGTAATTTATTTGGAGAGAAATATATATATATATATATATTAAATCAAAATGAGGTCAAGTAAGTGTAATACCCCTCCATGTACCCTAGAAGAATTATCATTAATTAATTATTGTTATACATGTTTAAATAAGTGTAATTGCATGTATGAGGACTTAATTGAAAAACCAAAGTAAAAGAATTGGGGTAAGAATTGAAATAAGAAGAAATTGAGGGACCAAAGTGCAAAAGTATGAATGTGTGACATTTGGGCCAATGGTTGAGAATGGGAGGGGGATATTTTGGTGGAAGTGGCCGGCCAAACCTCTTGGCTTACACTCCTCATCTTCATCTTCTCCAACTCTCCTCTCTCTCATCCTCTCTCTCTCTAGGGTTTTCTTTAAATTAGAGTAAGAAAAGAGAAAGAATTTTCTTGGTCTTGGACTTAAGGTAACACTCTTAAGCTTTCATATGTGTGATTCATGGATTAGTTTGCTAGTGTTTCATAGAATTGTCTTATGCTTATAGAAGGAGAGCCAAGCAAAGGCAAGGGGAAGGAAACTCTTCAAGGTTGAAGAAGAGAAAGCTCAAACAAGGTATGGGAACTTAGGGTTTTCTTTGTGTGTAAAGTCTTGTGATTGGTCATGAGAGAGGGCTGAAGTGTCTCTCTCCTGTATTTTGTGGATGAATATAAGCTTGAAGATGGATTATAGTTGATAAATGCATGTTCGAGTTGAAAATCTGAAAACTGTCTTAAGGATCACTTGACCAGTCTGTATACTTTTGCTCATATCTGGAGCTATAGTTATGCAAAGGATGAAATTCCAATTGGTATGGAAACTAGACTTGTAAACCTTGATTTTGTTAGAAGAGACCAAAACCTGATTCTCACTGCATGATAGTGAAAATCGGGATTGATTTCTGATTGTGAGTGAAAATATGCCCTTATGAACAGCCTGTGGTTTTTATGTAATATCTCAAGATTTACAAGTCCTATTGAAATGATTTTTGATGTTTTGGAAACTAGAAATGTAAACCTAAAACCTTGTAGAAGATAGTGTTTTCTGAAAAATCCGTTTGGCATGTCGAAATTGAGATGCAATCTGAGTTTGTATATTAATTTACAGGATTTTTGAGCAATAATCACGTTAAGGCGGTCGCCCCGTCGTTTTATGTCGCGAGCGCGACTTATGTCGCGAGCGCGACATTAAACGGAAGCCTTGTGTCGCGAGCGCGACTTATGCCGCGAGCGCGACATCAAGAAATGCTCAATTAGGCCATTGCCGTCTGTCGCGAGCGCGACTTAGGTCGCGAGCGCGACTTGAAGAATGACTCAAAGCCATCGCTGTCTGTCGCGAGCGCGATTATTACCGCGAGCGCGACAAGTGTCGCGAGCGCGACAATCGTCGCGACCGCGACAATAAGCCTGTGTTTTCTAATTTTATTATTTGTATTTTATGACTCTAATTGAGCTTTAAACGTGTCTAAGTCACCATAAGTTGTAACGTATAGCGAGAAAACCCTTTCAAAGTTCAAGAGTTTATTATTCAATTATAAGGTAATTTCCATCACCTTAAACGAGATGTTGCATATGATACTTCTTTTCTATATGATTGATTTTATATTATGGAATAGCAATATATGATAGAGAAATATCTTGCATTCGTTAATGCTATAGTTGTATATGTTAATACAATTTCATAAAATATGAAAAGTAATTGAATTAAGCCTGCACTTAAAGACTTGGTCGTGGATAGATAGGCATGCCTATAGGGTTATAGTTGCAGCTGCTATAGTCTGACTCTTATGAGTCCACAGTTGTCTCTATATGAGACCATAGTTCTGACCCAATGGGTCTACAGATTTAATACCTTCGGGTATTCACAGATTCGATACCTTTGGTATCTACAGTACCCGTTATCCACTCCCACAGAAAATTGAGCAGGCTAAGGAATAAGACAAATGGAATATGTAAACAGTTAATGATGTATATTAATGATCCATTGAATTGATAATTCTTTTAACATGTTATGTATATATACTATAATTGCATGCTTATGAATAATGTTCATGAAAATATATTAGTTGTTCCCCACTAAGCTTTATAGCTTAGCACGGGTGTTTATCCGTGTAGGTCCTCTGGATTAAACATTGAGTCAGGGACAAGGGCCACAATTTTTCTCAGCCAGCATCAATTTAGGAAGAGTGTATTGAAGTATGTAACTTAATTGTGTCTTTTTGGTAGTTAAAGATAAATTCATAAGTAAAGGCATGTAATTATTAAAGCTATGTATGTAATATCAGATAGTATGACTCTCAATGTGACATGAATAATATAGTATGATGGTGTGTGCATGCACATATATGCATAGATAACTAATGATTAGTAATGGATTAACAAAGATAATTGTATAGATAAAAGTAATTAGTAACAGTAATTAGGATTATCTAGTATAGTCATTACATCTTTGGTATCAGAGCGCCTTGGTTTAGGCGGTTCTGGCCAATAGGCAATTTCAAGGGTTATAGATATATAAAAGTATGTTGATGTTGGCTGATTGTGGTTGTTCCTGTGTTTCTTAATATAGTTCGGAATGGAAGGTTATCATGATGGAATAGATGAATCGGCTGAGAGCAATTTACCGGGTCAATCGCATCCTTCTCAGCCCGACACCTCTACATTTTCACGAGGCGGTGCAGCTGCTGCCAATGCTGGGGAAGCTTTGTTAAAAATTTCTCAGGACATGGCTCAGATCTTACAAAGAATGACTGCACCCAAGGCTCCTATTTCTGAACTCAGGAAGCATGGTGCGGAAGAATTCTTAGGCTCTACTTGGGAAGAGTCTGAGAAAGCCGAGTTATGGCTTGAAAGATTGGAGAGAGTGTTCACAGAAATTCAATGCCCTGTCAGTCAGAAGGTAGCTTGTGCTGTGTCCTTACTTCAAGGAGCAGCTTATGACTGGTGGAAGCTAGTCCAAACTCAACCCCAGCTACCTGAAATTCTCACTTGGGATTTCTTTATTGCTGAATTCAAAAAGAGATATGTAACAGAGGCGTATAAAGATGAGAAGCTGAAACAATTTTTGAATCTAAGGCAAAGAGGTATGTCAGTGGCTGAGTACGAGGCAGAATTCAGTCGCTTGAGTAAGTATGCACCGAGGCCTATGTTAACTGGGACTTTCCAATGTCGCCAGTTTCAAGAGGGATTGAATGATCATATCCGGGATCATTTGATAGGCCCTATTTCTCTGCATCCTGTGGATTATCATCAATTAGTGCAAGCCGCTATTCGAGTTGAAAAAGAAGAGAATGTGAAAAGAGAAAGAGAGCAAAGAAGAAGAAGTTTTTCTCGGGGTGGTTCTTCCTCGGGGAAAAGAACAAGAGCACAACAAGGAGAGCAATCTATAGAATCTGGGAATCGCCCTGTTTCTAGAGGTAGACAGCAAGGGACTACTAATTCAGGGAGATCTAGTAGAGGTGCTGCTTCAGGACAAGGTAGAGGACAAGCCCCAGAGTGCACCTATTGTTTCAGACGACATTGGGGCACCTGTAGGATGCTTACAGGTGGTTGTTACAGATGTGGCAGTACGGAGCACTTTATGGCTAATTGTCCTCTGACACAAGAACAAGCTTCCAGTCAACAGAGTAATCGAGGAGCTTCTCAAGCACCTTCACCTAGCAGAGGTCGGGGTAGAGGTAGAAGTGGATCGGGCCAGTTTAGGGCCCAGTCCAGAAATGCATCTGAGACGGTGGATCGACCCTTTACTTCGACACCTCCTGCTAGAGCTTATGCGATGAAGGGACGAGAAGAGGCTGATGCTCCTAATATCATAGCTGGTACATTCTCCCTCTTTGATACTGATGTATATGTGCTTATAGACCCAGGATCTACACATTCGTATATTTGTAATGGGGAGCTGGGTAGAAATGTATCTGGTATTGATCATTTGAACTATGATATATGTGTGATTAGTCCTTTGGGCCATAGTATACATGTTAATAAAGTTTATAGAAATTGCCCAATTAGAGTTCAAAAGAGAGAATTTCCAGCTGATTTGATAGTGTTACCTTTTCACGAATTTGATGTAATCCTGGGTATGGACTGGTTATCTAAGTATCAGGCCATAGTAGATTGTAAAGCTAAAACGGTAATTGTTAAGAAAGATGGGGGAGTTGAGACATTGATTAAGGGTAGTAAGTCTAAACCCTTAACCAATGTTATTTCTGCAATGAAAGCGAAAAGATTTCTTCGAAAGGGATGTGAAGCATACCTGGCTTTAGTTCTTGATTCGAAAAGAGAGACGGTTAATCTTCAGGACATTCCAGTGATCAATGAATTTCCTGATGTTTTTCCTGAAGAACTTTCTGGTTTGCCACCGGAGAGAGAAGTTGAGTTATCAATTGAAGTTGTACCTGGTACAGCTCCTATCTCTCGAGCACCTTATCGAATGGCACCAACCGAGCTAAAAGAGTTAAAGGTCCAGTTGCAGGAGTTGTTAGACAAAGGCTTTATCAAGCCTAGTGTATCGCCCTGGGGTGCACCAGTGCTATTTGTTAAGAAGAAGGATGGTACTTTGAGAATGTGTATAGATTACAGACAGCTTAATAAGATGACTGTGAAGAACAAGTATCCTTTACCTCGGATTGAGGATCTTTTTGATCAATTGCGTGGTGCAGGAGTATTTTCTAAAATTGATCTGAGGTCTGGATATTATCAACTTCGAGTTAAAGATATGGATGTTCAGAAGACTGCATTTAGGACTCGATATGGACATTACGAATTTTTAGTAATGCCTTTTGGGTTGACTAATGCACCGGCTGCTTTCATGGATCTGATGAATAGGGTGTTCAGACCCTATTTAGATCAGTTTGTTGTAGTATTCATAGATGATATTTTGGTTTATTCTCGTGATGAAGCGAAGCATGCAGAACATCTGAGAATAGTACTGCAAACTTTGAGAGAGCAACAGTTGTATGCAAAGCTAAGCAAGTGTGAATTCTGGCTTAAAGAAGTTGCTTTCCTTGGGCACGTGGTGTCTTCTGAAGGCATCAGAGTGGATCCTAAAAAGATTGAGGCTATTGTTAATTGGAGACCGCCTAGGAATGTGCCAGAAGTCCGAAGTTTCCTGGGCTTAGCTGGCTATTATAGGCGGTTTGTGAAAGGATTTTCAGTTACTGCCTCTCCACTCACTAGATTACTACGAAAAGAAGCTAAATTTGAGTGGACAGATCGTTGTCAAGCCAGTTTTGATCAGTTAAAAGAAATGTTAACTCAAGCTCCAGTTCTTACTCAACCAGTAGCTGATAAGGAATATGCCATGTACAGTGATGCATCGAGAAATGGACTGGGTTGTGTTCTGATGCAAGAGGGTAAGGTAGTGGCCTATGCTTCAAGACAATTAAAACCTCATGAACAGAATTATCCGACTCATGATCTAGAGCTAGCCGCGATTGTGTTTGCTTTAAAGATATGGCGGCATTATCTTTATGGTGAGAAATGCAGGATCTTTACTGATCACAAGAGTCTTAAATACTTGCTTACTCAGCGAGATCTTAATTTAAGACAACGCAGGTGGCTAGAATTGTTCAAGGACTATGATTGTATAGTCGACTATCATCCAGGAAAAGCAAATGTGGTAGCTGATGCTTTGAGTCGAAAAATGATGGCAACTTTATTATTACAAGACTGTAAATGGAAGTTTTCTTCGGATGGAGCTTTGTTAGCCCAATTACGAGCTCGTCCTAGCCTAAGACAGACAGTGATAGATGCACAAGCAGATGATGTAAAGTTACAACAGTTGATTCACTCAGTTGGTTCTGGGGGTCCGATAGAATACTCTGTTGGAAGTGATGGTGGTCTTTACTATCGGAATCGTTTATGTGTACCAGATGTTAAAGAACTAAAGGAGGCTTTATTGCACGAAGCTCATAGTACAGTATTCACCATGCATCCAGGTGGCAACAAGATGTATAGAGATTTGAAGCAGTTTTATTGGTGGCCAGGAATGAAAAGAGATGTAACTAATTATGTCTCCAAGTGCCTAACATGTCAACAAGTAAAAGCAGAACATCAATTTCCTTCGGGATTGTTGAATCCTCTTCCCATTCCTCAATGGAAGTGGGACAATGTCACGATGGACTTCATTACAGGTTTGCCCACGACCCAAAGAAAACATGATGCAGTGTGGGTCATCGTAGACAGACTGACAAAGGTGGCTCACTTTATACCAGTTCGAACCAATTATTCAATGGATAGATTGGCTGAATTGTACATAGATCAAATTATTAGATTGCATGGGGTGCCTATTTCAATTGTTTCGGATCGGGATCCGAGGTTCACTTCCAGATTTTGGAAGAGTTTACAGCAAGCCTTAGGCACAAAGCTTCTTCTTAGTACTGCATTTCATCCTCAGACCGATGGACAGTCAGAAAGGGTTATACAAGTATTAGAAGATATGTTAAGGGGCTGTGTGCTCGATTTTCCAGGAAGCTGGGATAAATATGTTACACTGATGGAGTTTGCATACAATAATGGCTACCAAACTAGCATTGGTATGCCACCTTATGAAGCGCTCTATGGTCGGAAATGTAGAACTCCTTCCTGTTGGACAGAATTAGCTGAAGGCAAATTGACGGGTCCTGATATTGTTAAAGACACTGAAGAGAAGATTCAACTTGTCAAAAAGAGATTGAAAGAAGCCAGTGACAGACAGAGATCTTATGCCAACTTAAAAAGGAAAGATATTGAATATCAGGTTGGCGATAACGTGTTTTTAAAGGTGTCCCCATGGAGAAGGGTATTACGGTTTGGAAAGAAAGGAAAGCTTAGCCCACGGTTTATAGGTCCTTATAGGATCTTGGATCGGATTGGACCAGTAGCATACCGTTTGGAGCTTCCTAGTGAGCTATCAAAATTGCATAATGTCTTCCATGTTTCTATGCTCCGGCGGTACCGATCTGATGAGTCACATATCATACCAACGCAAGATGTTAGTGTCAAATCTGATTATACGTATGATGAAGAACCTAAACAGATATTGGCCAAAGAAGTTAAACAGTTGAGGAACAAAGAGATTCCTTTAGTCAAAGTCTTATGGCAACACCACGGTGTGCAAGAAGCGACTTGGGAACCTGAAGAAGTTATGCGGGCTCAGTACCCACAACTCTTCAATACAGGTATGAATTTCGAGGACGAAATTCTTTTAGGGGGAGAGAGTTGTAATACCCCTCCATGTACCCTAGAAGAATTATCATTAATTAATTATTGTTATACATGTTTAAATAAGTGTAATTGCATGTATGAGGACTTAATTGAAAAACCAAAGTAAAAGAATTGGGGTAAGAATTGAAATAAGAAGAAATTAAGGGACCAAAGTGCAAAAGTATGAATGTGTGACATTTGGGCCAATGGTTGAGAATGGGAGGGGGATATTTTGGTGGAAGTGGCCGGCCAAACCTCTTGGCTTACACTCCTCATCTTCATCTTCTCCAACTCTCCTCTCTCTCATCCTCTCTCTCTCTAGGGTTTTCTTTAAATTAGAGTAAGAAAAGAGAAAGAATTTTCTTGGTCTTGGACTTAAGGTAACACTCTTAAGCTTTCATATGTGTGATTCATGGATTAGTTTGCTAGTGTTTCATAGAATTGTCTTATGCTTATAGAAGGAGAGCCAAGCAAAGGCAAGGGGAAGGAAACTCTTCAAGGTTGAAGAAGAGAAAGCTCAAACAAGGTATGGGAACTTAGGGTTTTCTTTGTGTGTAAAGTCTTGTGATTGGTCATGAGAGAGGGCTGAAGTGTCTCTCTCCTGTATTTTGTGGATGAATATAAGCTTGAAGATGGATTATAGTTGATAAATGCATGTTTGAGTTGAAAATCTGAAAACTGTCTTAAGGATCACTTGACCAGTCTGTATACTTTTGCTCATATCTGGAGCTATAGTTATGCAAAGGATGAAATTCCAATTGGTATGGAAACTAGACTTGTAAACCTTGATTTTGTTAGAAGAGACCAAAACCTGATTCTCACTGCATGATAGTGAAAATCGGGATTGATTTCTGATTGTGAGTGAAAATATGCCCTTATGAACAGCCTGTGGTTTTTATGTAATATCTCAAGATTTACAAGTCCTATTGAAATGATTTTTGATGTTTTGGAAACTAGAAATGTAAACCTAAAACCTTGTAGAAGATAGTGTTTTCTGAAAAATCCGTTTGGCATGTCGAAATTGAGATGCAATCTGAGTTTGTATATTAATTTACAGGATTTTTGAGCAATAATCACGTTAAGGCGGTCGCCCCGTCGTTTTATGTCGCGAGCGCGACATTAAACGGAAGCCTTGTGTCGCGAGCGCGACTTATGCCGCGAGCGCGACATCAAGAAATGCTCATTTAGGCCATTGCCGTCTGTCGCGAGCGCGACTTAGGTCGCGAGCGCGACTTGAAGAATGACTCAAAGCCATCGCTGTCTGTCGCGAGCGCGATTATTACCGCGAGCGCGACAAGTGTCGCGAGCGCGACAATCGTCGCGACCGCGACAATAAGCCTGTGTTTTCTAATTTTATTATTTGTATTTTATGACTCTAATTGAGCTTTAAACGTGTCTAAGTCACCATAAGTTGTAACGTATAGCGAGAAAACCCTTTCAAAGTTCAAGAGTTTATTATTCAATTATAAGGAAATTTCCATCACCTTAAACGAGATGTTGCATATGATACTTCTTTTCTATATGATTGATTTTATATTATGGAATAGCAATATATGATAGAGAAATATCTTGCATTCGTTAATGCTATAGTTGTATATGTTAATACAATTTCATAAAATATGAAAAGTAATTGAATTAAGCCTGCACTTAAAGACTTGGTCGTGGATAGATAGGCATGCCTATAGGGTTATAGTTGCAGCTGCTATAGTCTGACTCTTATGAGTCCACAGTTGTCTCTATATGAGACCATAGTTCTGACCCAATGGGTCTACAGATTTAATACCTTCGGGTATTCACAGATTCGATACCTTTGGTATCTACAGTACCCGTTATCCACTCCCACAGAAAATTGAGCAGGCTAAGGAATAAGACAAATGGAATATGTAAACAGTTAATGATGTATATTAATGATCCATTGAATTGATAATTCTTTTAACATGTTATGTATATATACTATAATTGCATGCTTATGAATAATGTTCATGAAAATATATTAGTTGTTCCCCACTAAGCTTTATAGCTTAGCACGGGTGTTTATCCGTGTAGGTCCTCTGGATTAAACATTGAGTCAGGGACAAGGGCCACAATTTTTCTCAGCCAGCATCAATTTAGGAAGAGTGTATTGAAGTATGTAACTTAATTGTGTCTTTTTGGTAGTTAAAGATAAATTCATAAGTAAAGGCATGTAATTATTAAAGCTATGTATGTAATATCAGATAGTATGACTCTCAATGTGACATGAATAATATAGTATGATGGTGTGTGCATGCACATATATGCATAGATAACTAATGATTAGTAATGGATTAACAAAGATAATTGTATAGATAAAAGTAATTAGTAACAGTAATTAGGATTATCTAGTATAGTCATTACACCTTCTTACATGGGTTTCTTAAGGATGAGTTATATATGGAGCAACCTGCTAGGTACATCAACTTTGCCTTTCCTAATCATGTCTGCCGCCTTCGTAGGTCACTCTATGGCCTCAAGCAGGTACCTCGCCAATGGTTTACTCGATTGTCAAAGTTCTCATTCACACTTGGGTTCAATGCCTCCAAGGCTGACAACTCATTATTTTTCCTTTGCCAAGGTGATCTCAAGTTCTTTATTTTAATTTATGTTGATGACATATTCTTAACATGCTTAGATCCCTCTAAGCTCGAGTGGTTTATTACTTGCATTTAGAAGGTGTTTCCAATCAAAGACCTTGGGCCTCTTCACTATTTTCTTAGCATTCAAGCTTTTCCTCATCCATCCGGTATTATTCTCACTCAACAAAAATATCTTGAGGACCTTCTCACTGAAACTAATATGATGCATGCAAAGCCTTGCTCCACTCCTATGGCTACCACACCAAATCTCAACAAAGCAATAGGTGTTCCTTTCCCTCATCCTGAATAGTATCATTAGGTTATTGGCGCTCTTGAATATCGATCTGCTATTGACTCATCCTAACATCTCCTTTTCGATCAACAAATTGGCTCAATTTATGCACTGTCCTACGACTGTTCACTGGCAAGCCATGAAGTGTGTTCTTCATTATCTTATAGGTATTTGTTCTCATGGCCTTTTCATCACTAAACAATCAGATTTGACCCTCCAAGCCTTCTCCGACAGTGATTAGGCCAGTTATCCTGATGACTAGTGTTCAACTAGTGGTTACCTTGTATATCTCGGCTTCAACCTTATCTCTTGGTCCTCAAAGAAACAACCCATTGTTGCCTGGTCATCCACTGAAAGTGAATATAAAGCCTTGGCAAATGTAACAGCAGAAGTTCTGTGGCTGCATTCTCTCCTCAATAAACTGGGTTTTATGCATTCTTCCCCTGCCTCTTTATGGTGTGATAACATTCACTACAAGAAAATCAGCAAATAGCAACGGAAATTAGCAACCAAATTTATTAAATTTCTGTTGCAAATAAAAATTAGCAACGAAAAATAGCAACGAAACATTCGTTTGCAAATTTGACGGTTGGTATTTTTAGCGATGGAAATTATTTTCTGTTGCTACTTTTACCAACGGAATTAGAATTTCTGTTGCTATATTTAGCAACCAAAATCAATTTTCGTTACTATTTCTAGCAACCGAATTGAAGTTTCGATTGCTAAATTCAACGAAAATTATAAAAAAAATTGCGACAGAATTTTCGTCGCTATTCTATCACTAAATTATTGTTGATTTTGATGAGAGTTTGAAAGAACTCTTTATGCTTTGCAAATTGCAAATTCCAATTTACATTTATATATTGTACATAGTGATTTGAAGTTACAAATCTGGTATTCACATATACATATGATAGTACCTATATATTGATTGAACACCCACTATCACTCAAGCTAAATTAAAAGCGATTTAGGAAGTAGTCAATTCAATATCAATGTTACGCATGGACATACACATAACAAAAATTAAGTTATACTGCACACAATAAACGATTAAAATGTTCATATTATGTCTACAAAATTGGCATAACTCCATTTTACAGACAAAAATTCTTGGCATAAAAAGATAAGGTGCAAAGATCTGAATTCTATACTCAAATATTTAAAAAATAGTATAGGAACTGCACAGATGCTCTTTTTTCTTCTGGACTACCAACTTAATGAAAATATTTTGAAATAGTTCCACTATAATATGAACTTTGCACAACTGAGAAACGGATTCCAAGTTCCAGAAATGCACCAATATTAGAAACAAGAAGCAAAAGTTAAAATGAGCCTTATTTCTTCACAAATGGGCTCATATTAATACTTAAATGATAGCAGATCACATTCTAATCACATGTATCCCAAACTTTTGAATCAAAAGCAAAAGGGTTCACTCCCTCCCCAAAAAGATTGAGAATCATTATACTCTGCAATTTAGTCCTAGAGTTGTATGTTTCCAAATCATAAAACAGTTAAGAGCATTTTCTTATGTCTTTTTTCTTATCGCCCATAGTTAGATATGCTTTATTGTAGGGAAGTGAAATTAAGAATAAGAAAAGAGTAAAGCACTGAAAGTGGCCTGGATACACACACACATACACACAAAAAAACACAATGTTTAGTGATAAGAAGTCCCTCCAAGACAAGTTTAGAAACAAGCAAGAAACTAAATTAATCTTCAATTTTCAGATCTTTCTAGATCGTGGTTCAATACTTAGAGAATCTCATATGAAATGAACAGAGTATTCCAAATTATTGAAGCCATAAAGACAGCTGTCAAAAGTAAGAAGTCATGATATGAAGCCTTAACTACAAATCTAGCAAAGAAAATAACAACTCATACTCTCATATAGAGGCTCTAGCGACAGCAGAAGGATCACCCGACCTCCTTTCAAATTGCAAGAATTTGCCTAGACGACTAGTTGGCACTTCTGCACCCTTAACTGTAACCTCAGTCATGAGTTGCTAAAAAATCTAAGTTGCAAAGAGATTAAGGAAATTGACACGGTTATAAACAAAAAAATAATAATGAAAAAGGAATGAACATGAGTGTATTTGAACAAATCTACAAGTAAAAGTAAACAAAGACAGAGAGAGAGATAGAGACAGAAAAGGAAACATGGGCCTGGTTCCAAAGCACACCAAAAACCACCTTATCTCCTGAGTACAAAGCACGACCATGAAAAGGATACATAGGCCTGGTTCCCAAGCCAAGAAAAATAGCATATCCTACAACATGCATCTATTGTTGTTAACCTGAAGCCGTTTGAAACTGTCCCTTGCTGTAACTGTCATGTCACGCACACCAACTTATTTAACAGGGGCCCAAATAAATGAATTACCTTTTCTCTCTCAAGATGCACATGGCAATATATATCATAACAAGCATATACAGAAAGAGATAAAATACAAAAATATAAAAGATACATGAATATACATAAGGTAAGAAAGCCTTTATTCATATAAAGCAGTTAACATGATATTTCATACAACAAAAAAGGGTCCAATTCATCGATTTTGAAGACATTGGTCTCATGCAAATAGGATTAGCACATTAGTCCTATTATGAAAAAGCATTCATTGTGAATTTTGATTAAGAAAAATTGAAAAATTGTAATAATAAAATACCATCTTTTAATAAAATAAAAATCAATTAAAACTTATAAACAAACAAATATTTTTTTAATAAATAAATAAACTTATCGTAGAAACCTAATAAAACAAATAAATAAAAGTAAACAAACCAATAAAGCATCCTAATAACACATGAATAGTTCCATCAGTCTTTCTACCATCCTAATAACAAATAAATCGTCCATCTGCACAAATAACTTGGCCAGTAATGTAGGAAGCAGCAGGTAGGCAAAGAAATGCCACTAATGATGAAACCTCATTTGGCTCTCCCATATGGTGCATCAGAACTTAACCTAACTGATCATTGTATTCTTTTGCAACAGTCGGATCGTGAACAGAAATTTAAGTATAACTAATACAAGAAAATTATAGATAGATAAATTAATAAAGGAGGGAGATATATGCATACAATGTTTGGGAGGATGGTGGTTTTGATGCCCCCAGGTGCAACGATGTTTGTGAGAATCTTGTCCTTTGCCTATTCACATGCCAAATTCTTGGTCAATTGGTTGATTGCTCCTGAAAAAATATCATATGCTTTGTTAGGATTATAATATGCTTGATAGGGATAGAAGCCAACTATATATATACCTTTGGTTGCCGCATAGAGAGATATCACAGGCATGGAGACTATGCCAGCAACTGAAGAAACAAAAACAATACTTCCATTTTCTGAGTGTTTTAATAGTGGATGTGCAAGTTGGCAGAGATTGTATGGGGCCTCAAGGTTTGTACTCGTCATTTTTCTGTAATCTTCTTCACCATAATCTACACATTGTTTAAGTGTTACTGTTGCAGCATTATTCACCTGACACAACACAATTCGTTCAAAATCAATATTCCACTTCTTGCGTGCCTTTATGAAAAATATATATAAAATGATGAGATTTTTCAGAGGAAAAAGTTACAAGGATATTGAGGCTTTCATGAAAAGTAGAGGAGACTCTAGCCATCAGATTTTCTCTTTGTTGTCTGCTACTAAGATCACATACAGAACCGCTAACTCTGAGCCCTTTACTCTCCCATTCTTTTACTCGCTCTTTGATCTCTGTTTTATGACGCGAACATGTATGCACTCTTGCACCTTAACCTGCTAGTTCTTTTACTATTGCATGTCTATTTAACAACAAACATAGTAAGATTTTGAAGGAATTATACATTTAATGAATAGATAAAGAAAGATTAGTAGTAATTAACCCAATGCCTCTGGTTCCACCAGTCACAAGAGCCGTCATGCCCCTCAATGACCATCTCTCATCTCTCAACAAAAACTTTGTTTCTGCCATTGCTAATTTAAACGAAACAGTAATTTCCGATATTGCTTTTCTTGATTTTTCCTTTCATTGTGTGGTGATGATATTTATAGCTAGGAAGATATGATATATGACAGTATATGTTTGGAATTAAGTTTGTTTCTTTAGGTATTAATTATTCAAAAGCCTCTCCAAATATATACGAGTTATGGTGAATAAATAAATAATTAATCAATCATAATGCCGACCTAACTATAACCGTAATTAGGATGTTCACTGGCATAAACCACCTGCATTAACATTCGTACTAATCAAAACCTAAATTTCCTAACCATGGAATTTAATTAATTAATCAATCAATCAATCCAAAAAACTTACTACAATACTATGCTTTCAAAGGTGATTGATTTAGCCAAATTGCCACCCACTAGTGCTGGATTAAGAACGTAGAAAACAACTTGCACATTGCCACCACAAATATAGTATGACCTAATCATGGACTAAAAATAAAAAGATCAACCTAAATTTAACTATAACAAGTGAAGTATAGTGAGCATATATCAATTCTTCTAGTTTCACAACCAAAATTTCTTAAGCTAATAACTATGCCATTCAATTCATAATATCCCCTAATTATTCCTAGAGACAAACGGAGTAACAGATCTATGCGTAGATTTCTTCTCTTACCACAGTGTAATAGCAGTAATTAAACAATTGATTTCTACGAATAAAGAGCTCTAAAACAACCTTAAAAGAGAAGCCTCCGGTTAATCGCTCGTTGATCATCACGGATGCCAGGGTTAGACTCGTCGTGCAACCAACCAACAGTTTTCTGTGCTTCGTAGACAATTTGAGAAATGACAGAGCCAAAGAAAACACCAAACAAGTTTAGATTCAGAAATCTCAAGACACGTATAGCAATATTGATTGCATCGGTAGAGAAACCTTATTGAACGGTGCGTTTATTCTCGCAGATCTCTTGGGTGGTGGCATAGATTTTCCAGTAGAGAGGGCGACCGATGTAGAAGTGAATCATAATGACGAGAACTACCAGTAATACTCGAAATACGATCCTTGACGTTGGCGATGCCACGACTGAGTTTGTGAGATTTGGGACAATCGGCGAAGGAGAGATCGAGGCTCACAAAAAAATGAAAGAACAACAAAAATGGACTATTTATACTTAGGGCAATAGGGCAAAAATGAAAATAGCAACCGAATTTATTTTGGTTGCTAAAATAGCAACGGAGTAATATTTCCGTTGCTATTTTAGCAACCGAATATGAATTTCGTTGCTATTTTTCATTGAAAATGTAAATTAGCAACATAATTTAAATTCGATTGCAATTTTAGCAATGAAAAAATAATTTCGTTGGTATTTTTAGACCCAAAGTTATTTCACCTACTTGGCACCAAAAATACCAACCGAATTCAGTTTCCGTTGCAAAAATAGCAACGGAATTTAAATTCGGTTGCAATTTTAGCAACAGAAAAATTTTTCCGTTGCTATTTTTAGACCCAAAGTTATTCCACCTCCTTGGCACCAAAAATACCAACCGAATTCAGTTTCCGTTGCAAAATAGCAACGGAAAAATTTTTTCGTTCCAAAATTTCTCTGCCAAACATTGGCGCCTTTTTAGCAATAGTTTAGGGGTTCCGTTGTTAATTTCCGTTGCTAAATTTTGGCGCTAATAATTCCCTCCACTTTTAGCAACGGAAAATAACAAAATATATTTCCGTTGCTAAATTTGCAATGTGTAACCAAATTTAGCAACGGAATATATTTTCCGTTGCTAAATAGCAACGAAATTCATTTTTCGTTGCTAATTTAGCAACGGAATCAATTCCGTTGCTATTTTCAGATTTTCTTGTAGTGATTGGGGCTATTTATCTATCCTTAAATGCTATTTTTCATGGTCACACAAAGTATGTTGAGTTGAATTATCACTTTATTCGGGAGCAAGTTAAGATGAGAACTTTATCTATAAAATTTATTTATTCGGTTGATCAATTAGCTGACATTTTAACCAAACTGTTGGGATCCTCTGCTTTTCGTTTTTTTTTTTGTGACAAGCTTCGTCTCCAGTTCCTTCCACCATCAGCTTGAAGGGGATTGTTAGGGAACATTCTGTTCCAACTTGCTGTGTTGACATTTTACAAACAAACAGCTGTTTGTTTGTATTCCAGCTTGCTGTGTTGACCGTTTGTACAAACAAACAGGTATTCCAGCTTGCTGTTTGTATTTCACTAGGACTGTTTCGGATTACTATTCCCTGATAATTATCTTGTATTTATCCTGTATTTCTCTTGTACTTATCGTTACCCCTGCTCTTGTAAATCCTCAAAACAATCAGCTCTATAAATTAAATGAGCTGCTATGTATTACGTGAATGAATACAATAAAATAAGTTTAAACAAAACAAATTACTTTCACAAGTTTTTACACTGTGTACTTGTCTTCTTCCTTTTTGCGACCATTAATATCAATACTGCTCATATTAAAGGATTCAAACTTAATAATTCTAAATGAACCTTATTCGTCAATCACATTTTTCACTTCATTTGCTGATGCTGCATAATATGGAATATTGAAAGTACTTGAACTCACAAACTTAGCTCTTAAAATCCAAGTTTTTCTCCCAAGTAAAAAATTTTAAAATATTTAACCCTTTTTCACAAGTAAAAGTATCAAAACACTTAGTTTTTTCCAACTAAAAGAACTCAAACACTTGCTAGTTTATTTTCTTAGGTCCTAGCAACCTAACCTCACATTATTTTACATGGTTTTGATAAACCTCACTAAATATGATTACAATCATAAACTATAATTATTTAAGGATTTGTGATCGATGTTCATGATGATGAGGTGAAACTTACAACAATATGAATTTCAAAATAAAAGGTGTTTCACTCACATATTTAATCCACAAAACAGCTCCAATTATATATTTGAAGAAAAACTAGCCGTTAGGTGTGAAAGCTAGAAAAGTGTTTCTTTGATTTAGGAAGGATCTGTTTGTTTTTCCTTAATTAAAATGGAACAGCCAGAAAAATGTGTTTCCTTAAATAATTTTTCAACAGTTAATATCTCCAAAGTCTCTATTTTTCAACAGTGAATGAGTGTTAGTGTGTGAATTTTCAGGAAATGATTTTACAAATAATTTTCTAACCTATCTTGATTTTCATGTGAAAGCTGAACAATCAGATCTGACTAGCTGATCACATTTCATATATGTTCTATTTCAGGTAGAACACGTGACTTCAAAATCTTTTGTAGACCTATAACATTAAACTTAAAAAGCCCAAACACATTAGTCTATTTTGTTATTTATCAAAATTCATATGGGTCTTTGAGGCAACAGAATATTCTTAGACTAGGTGAGGAAGCCTAAATTATAATAGTAATACGTGTCTCAACATCTTAATGTACCACATGATATCCACAACATTTATCATAAGTCATGCAAGAATATATGGAAACAAAAGAGAATTCAGTAAATAGACTTTGCACATTAATTTTTATATGAAGTTGGGAAATTACTTTTGATCAAAACAATTTCTTATTTACATTAAATCTCGAACAACTAAAAAACAATTTAAAATTATGACTCAAAATAAAAATCCTGAGAAACAGATAGGCTTTGGATTTAAGTGGTCTAAACCTGATTATTGGGTTTTAAAAGCATGAACATTGAACATGTATTGTAATTGATTATAGGTGTTATCTGTGTTTGAATTAATGAATACATTTGCGTATATAAGCATCCACTGATGAATATGAAATTTAATCAACTTTAATAGATAATTAAAATTGAAACAAAACAAATCCTACTCAAAAGAGGTTTTTAATTCTTGCTGCTAATTCCTAAGGAATCAGAATTTGAATCCTTGCAGTCACCACTAGGGTTGATCAAAATAAACCGAAAATACGGTTAACCGAAAAATGGGTCCGAAATCGAAATGATTTTTCGGTTAACCGAATCCGATGGTTACTTTAATAAATTTTAGATATTTTGGTTTTCAATTTCGGTCCACGGTCTGAAAAAACCAATAGTTTCTGTTAACCGACCGGTTTAATTATTTTTTAATATATATATATTATTTTTATTTTTATATCTTCATTTTTTTCTATTTCTTTATCTCTAAAATTTATATAAAATAATAATTTAAAATATATTTAAATTATATATTTATTTTTATATCTTAATTTTTTATATTTTTCTATAAAATTTATATAATCCTTTAAACTAAATTTATATTATGTCATTTTATTTAATTATATAGTAATATTTATATATATTATTTGATTAACTTTTATATATATTATTTTTTTATCATATATTGATGTTCATATTTTACTTAATAACATTTAATTACGTTTTCTTATATTTTAGAGTTTATGTTACAATATTTAATATTATTCAAAATTTTATTTGATTTAGAATTAAACATATTAATTTTCAACAAATATCAAATCTATTTTATAATATTAGCTATTAATTTATAAAACATAATTTTGGCTAGTAAATTATGTTTGTTTCGTAATTTTTATATTAAATTACTTTGCACATTTGAAATTGAACTGAATTTAATTCAATTTTTTTTATAATTTTATGTTATAAATTTTAATAGTTAAACGAAAAATATTGATTAACCAAACCGAAAAATCGAAATCGATTGATTAGTTAATCGAATATAACAGACTGTTTAATTGTTGGTAATTTTAAAAAATCTAAATTAATAAATTGGTTAATTTTTTTTGTTTATAAACCGGTTAACCGATCTCACCCCTAGTCACCACATATCTCTTTTCCTTCTTGCTTGAGCTTGTATTTGCTTGGTTCTTTCTCATTGAACATTTTTTCCTGGCCTTCAGGTCTTTGACCGCAAGTCTTCAATATTTGTGCATTCGTCTTGTAATTTGTCAGCCCAACCCGCCGAGATTAATTGATATCCATTCTTCAATCGGCTTTTTCAAGATTGGCTACTTTCGAATCTTCATGGACCATAAAGGTCTTAGGCTCACGTACCACTCTTGAATTTTTAGAGCTGAGTTTGATTATTTTGTACCTTCTTCAAATTTTTTTTTACGACATTAAAATATATATTTATAAGATTTCGTAATCTTTGGAAATATAAATTCGAGATTCCTAATATCCCGGGATGTTTTTAAAAACTACTTATATAATTATAAATAACGTGAAAGAATTAAGTAGAATTTTTGACCTATGAACACCAACCAAGACTCCAGGGTGGAACAACTTGCCATTATACATAACCAAATCTTATTCAGATACAGTTTTGAGTCTGACCTAATTGCGCATATTGTTCCAAATCAAAAACAATAATAAAAAATTTCAAACACTTCTGATTTACTATTATTTTTTAATTATAAAATTAGGTTCTGATATTCACAATAAATAATTATTGCTTATAAGAAAATAAATAATCATTGAGATTCAAAATGCGCACTAATTTAAAAACCCCAAAAAAAATGAAAACCACGTGACTATATTTTTGTTTAAGGACACAAAATCAAACGGAAACAGCCAATAATAATTATTATATATAATTTTTTATTGATGTTAATGCAAATATACAATGTGTGCTGGAAATAAATTATTGAAGATCAAGTTATTGATAAAATAAATTATTAAAGATAAAGTTATTGAGAAAATAAATAATTTCTAACTTTGTTTCGATGTTAAATAATCATTCGGGTGGCTACCTTAATTACCTGTTATAAAGTTCATATGAGATTGAACACTTCTTGGCTTTGATAATTGTAACTATAATATAACAATTTATCATTTTTTGATGTTTTTCCTATATCTAATAATAATATCAGCATATAAAAACAATTATTTCCATATTTAATAATTACATAATAAAAAATTTATGAAATTACAAATAATATAAATGGATAATATTATATGTGTCGAATTGAAAAAAATAAATGGATAATATTATGAAATTACAAATAATAATAAAAAAACAGCAAATCAAATTGAAAAAAAATTATTTTGTAAGTTAAATGAGTCGAGTTATAAAAGATCGTTATTAAAATAACTTGTGAAAAAATAGACTTGAATTTAACTCAACTCTAAAAGTTAGATTATAAGATGAAAATAGTTGAAATTTTTATAATAAATACATCTGTGGCTCTCATATTTTATGAGAAATATCAAAAGTTGGTTTACGGTGATAAAAATTTTTAGAAGACATATTTAGTTGATATAGTCAACTAATATCAAATAGTTCAAATTTTGACACCCCCTGATGAGATTGATTCTGTCATACTTCAGTACAACTCATGGTCACATCACCCAATTGCCACTTATTTATATACTTCACCTTATTAAATTAGCAGAACTGTTTTTTTATTATTATTTTTTCTTGAAACTCAGCGGAATTGTTAATTTGTATGAGAATCATCAGATTTTATTTCTTTACTTGATTATGTCTTCTAAGCTAATATAATACAAATAAAAAAATATGTATATCGGATACGTATGGAAATTTATATATCGATAAATATGTCCAAATCACGAATCGAAATAAATTACAGAACGCCATTGACTTCAAAAGTGTTAATAAATTAATAATCGTGCTTTGCATGGGATTTATTGGAATTATTTTATTGTCTTTTATTGCTACAAACAAGTACTTTACGTATGGTGCTATTATAAATAGCTTATAATCGAATCAGTAATTACCACAAAACTAACAAAATGCCTTCTTTACTAACCTTTTCTTCAGAGGAAAGACACGTTGCTATTTTTCCATTCCCTTTAAATTCCAACCCTTTTGCTTTCTGTAATCTTGTTTATAACTTAGCAATTGCAGCTCCAAATGTTCAATTTTCTTTCTTTTCCCCTTCAAAATCCAACAATTTTTTCCTTTCTTCAAGAACTTCCAACATCCGAACTTACACTATAGATTATGAACTGTCTGATGAATTTAAAAAGATGCCTGAAATTTTCAAGAAAGGCATAAATGCAGCAGAGATTGAAACTGGTGAGAGAATCACTTGCTTTATAACAGATGCTTTCTTCTCCTTACCTGTTTGTAAAATGGCTCGAGATAGAAATGTTCCATGGATTTCATTATGGGTTGCTTCTCCTTCTTCTCCTCCTCCATTCTTCCATTGGGATCTCCTTCACCATCTCTATATTAATGCTGAAGCTTATCAGATTGGAGACCAGATGCTGAAGTTTAACTTCAATAAAATGTTTGAAATGGATTTAATTGATCCAATTGAGTCCAGTTTTTCATTGAATCAGTTATCTTCAATTGTAATGAATTCCTATCAGGAACTCAATCCTGACATCCTGGCATACTATTTCACGCCCAAGTTTCAGAAATTACTCTACTTGAGTGCTTTAAACTTGCCCGGCTCATCATATTCCTGGCTTGGGGATAATGATAATGGGTGTCTGTCATGGCTTGACCGGCAAAAATCAGAATCGGTTGCATACATATCTTTTGGAACTGGCGTAGGATTCCCTGTAGATGAGATAAAACCACTAGCCGAAGCCCTGGAATCAAGTGGGATTCCATTTCTTTGGGTTCTCAGGGATGAATTGAAGGGTTATTTACCGGAAGTATTTCCTGACAGGGTGAAAGGAAAGGTAGTTTCATGGGCACCACAAAATCAGGTTCTGAAACATCCTTCTGTGGGTGTATATATCACACATTGTGGATCCAATTCTGTTTATGAGAGTATTTTAGGAGGGGTGCCCATGATTTGTAGGTCAGTTTTGGCTGATAATCATATAATTTCAAAGATGATCGAGCAAGTATGGGGCAACGGAATCAGAGTTGGAAATGGGAAAATCACAAAAAGTGAAATTATTAAGAGCTTGAAAATCATTTTTTCACATGATAAAGGAAAGAAAATCAGAGAGAATGCTAATAATCTTAAAGAAGTGGTACTCAAGGCAGCTGCATCGAAAGATTCTATTGGTCAAGATTTCAAAACTTTGGTGCAAATTATCTCTGGAGAATAATTTAGAAGAACAGAATTGAACCAATATATAGCGACTTATTATTTACGGCGCCCTACTCATATTTGCCTTCATGTCAGCTTGTTTATACTGTTTATCGAAAAAAAGACTCAAATTACCGTTTAATCTTCACCCTTCGTACTTTTACTTTCAAATTACATTTTGATTATTTTTTATACTTTTTAATGCATTTTTACCCTTTTATCTATATTCCAATTAAATCAACACTTCCATCTATGACCTTACTTACTCACTTTCATTATTCCCCTATGATTTTGTCTTTAGTAGTATCTAGTGAAAATTTTCGAATCGAATACGCATGATGAGAACTCCAATTGTCTATAAATTGTCGAAATGACTGTAAATAATTAAGTGAGAGGGATGATGGAAAATAATTTGCTGGTTGTATATATTTTCAGATTGATACAAAAACAGAGTTATATAGCTATTTACAAGTATCTGTCGAGAACTGCAGGATAAGAAGTAAGGTATTAGAGATGTACAATGACTCTTTAACAAGATAAATGACAACCGAGATAAGTGTTATCAATTGGAGATGATAAGAGTTATAAGTTGGAGACATGAAGGATTGATAGAGTTATCAATTAGAGATGTGTAGGACTTTAACAGCCCCCCTCAAGTTGTGTCGTTGAGGACCAAAGACTCAACTTGCAACAGTGGGTGGCAAACAGAGCTGAACCCAATGGCTTGGTCATCACATCAGCCACTAGACCATTTAACTCTATCTCTTCACTCTCAGCCTCCTCCATTTTCGGAGCGAAACAGCCCACACAATTCCCTGTATAGTTTTCTGGTAAAGGAGGAGTCAATCGAGAACGCATATTCACAGCTATAAGTAGGGCAGAGGGTCTAAACAATATCAAGTTTATTAAAGTTTTCCATAATAGTCCTGAAACAGCTTCAACCCTTGTCGGATTTGGCACTCTTGTACTTGCTGATTTAGCTCTGAGATCAACAATCTTTGTTCCATCAAACACGAATCTTTTCGTTATGCTTGTCCTCTGCAGCTGCTTTGGGTTGATTGGACAGGAAACGTAATCCACTGGTTGAAAAATAGAAGAACCCATAAATGCTGGAATCACGAGCTGATTCACACCTGCGATCAAGGACAAATCTATAATTTAATTTCAGATCAGGCAAATTTATTATACTATGCATTGCGTAACATCTAAGGGATAAAATAAAAATTTTTAGTAGAGGCAAATATAAAAATTATACAAAGATTTAATAAAAATTTTGGAGGACAGTAAAGGCAATGCGGCCACATAGATCCGTCCTTGCCTGAGCTAACTGCAGTGGCAGACCAGCATTTGATGAATTTGGTTAATGTGGCTGCATCTGCTAGTTGATGCGATACGCATACCCCAATTGTCAGTCCATCACAGCCAAACCAAGTAGCCTGGACAAGTAATAGTTTGCCTGCATGATGAATCTAGAATTTAATTTCATATGGACAAATTTATATATGATAGTTTGTTTCATATAAATAGTTTATATATATATATATAGAAACCTCATAGAAAGTTTGGCCGCATCTAGATTCGTCTTTGATTACCTGTCGCTTCTTCAGGCCCAGATCCTATAGCTGCAGGAAGGAATTTGCTTAAAGATTCTGGGTCGGGTTTTGTCAAAATTTCTGATAGAGAGCAATCGATTCGAGCTTCGATAAATTCAGCTCCTTGATCATCACAGTCTATAAAGAAGTTATCTTTAAGCCTGCCTGCAAGCGGGTAAAAATGCGTTAACGTTTCTGATAGAGAAGTTTTTAGCTTCAGGGACATTTCATGGCCGTCTATGTCACCATTTTTCACGGAGTAAAAGAGAAATAAAGGCAAGTAAGCGGCAGGATCGAACTGATCTAGAAAGGAAAGCTTGTGAAATTTCAGGTTTTGAGGAGTTGAAGAAGATGGTTTTATGGTTTCTTTGTGGGTGATCTCAACTTTGGTTGCCATAGCTACTTAATTGGATCTTGAAGACTTGCTTACGAAATTATTCAAATTGAAATTGAAATTGAACACTAGGGTATATTTAAACACAAAATTAAAAGTATATCATTGCTACAATTAAATTATTATATCCAGAATTTTCTAATAATAATAATAATAAAGAAAGAGGAAATCGGTTGGGAATGAGGAAGTGGGTACCATGCCACCGGCTTTAACAATTTATATAAGGAGCACTTGGGCTCCATTTTAGTATGCTTTTAGAAAAGGTGTATGCGTGTGTCCATGTGAGGCGTGTGTGTCATTTGTGAATGTGGGAGACACAATTTAATCCTCTCCAATAAAATTCAACAAGTAGTATAAAAATTACGTCGGTCAGGGATCGAGGGATCTTGTCCATGATATCTAATGGATCTCCTACAAAATATCCAATTGATCTAATTATGATACCCATTGGACCAACTCAAAAATGATCTTTTTGGGTTATTATATTTTTTTTACTGCAGTAATTTTAATATTACATTATATTAAGTATTAATTTTATTAAAAAATTGGTCAAATTAACTAATCCACATATGGGCTACATGCAATACATCTGTACCACAATACAATTTATGTGGGCCATCCGATTCATTTGGACTATCCAATACAGTCCTTTTGTGCATTACATTATTGTATAAAAGTATTAATTTCATTAAAAATATGTCAAATAAGTTGATCTACATTTGAACCACAATATGGACCATCTAGGCCATCCGATCTATTTAGACTGTCCAACATATTTGGACCAATATTTTTATTGCACTATTTTTTGTATCACTTTATTGTATAAAAGTGTTAATTTCATTAAAAAAGAAATATTATCTCGGACCCACCAATCTCGAACAAAAAACCGATTTAAATTAAAAAATCGATCGGTTTGAATTAATTTTTCGGTTTGAACCGAAGTTCGCTCACCCCACCCTTGGATAGGATATATCCCAATTAATATTAATAATTTTTAATTATAAATTATATTTTTGAGAGTACTATAGATTGGCATAAATACAAACAAAGAAAATAAATATATTTCTTTTTTTTAAATATATTTCTTTTAAGATTGCAGCTTTTTACATAAAGGACAGATTTCGGTTCAAATCTTAAAATTAAGTCAAGCATTAAATATTTTTAATTGCCGGATTTCATTATAATTTTATCAATCACATTATTAACAGTCCAAAGTCTAAGTAAGCGTCAATAACTTGCTCCCAAAAATCGAAATACACTGCTACACTTCATTAATGATAACACCCAATGTTATTATTTGTATCTAATTATGTTACCAAAACTCATTTAAAATTTTAAAATTCAATTTATTTACGTCTGATCCGACCAAATCTTTATTATTTACAAATTCAATTATTCAATTGGATTTTTTCATTCGAACTTGCTCATTTTTTAAAACATAAAAAGTTGAGAGGCCAAATGTACTCCTGTATTTTATTTTTATTTTTATAATCATCAAAGTTATTTTGGATAATAAATTTGTATAAATCTATGAAATTAAATTCATTTGACTTTTATTTAATTTTATCAAATTTTCATTTTTTCATAAAGAAAAATTCAAAACTAAACCTTTATGCATAACATTTCTCAAAAAAAAAAGCACTAATTAAGCAGACTAAACGATAACACTAGGGTTGACATCAGCAAATTGAAGTAGTTCTTGATTAGATTCAAAGAAATCCATATCTTCTTCACTCAAAGTAAGCCATGCTTCAATTCCATCTCCATCTCTTGTATCCATCAAAACAGCTGCATTTCTATAACTTGTACTTGTATGGCTTGCCCAAACTGGCTTTCCCCATCCAAAATCGGCCCCATAAAACTCAAATTTGCACCAACTTGAGCATATATAGTACTCTATTTCATCACTCATCACCATGTTTTCAAATTCTTTGGCATTCTCACAAGCTCCTGATATACCCTTCCTTTGAAATTTTTTTATATATCTCTCCCCAAAATTTTCCATCTCTTCCCTTATTTTACCCACTAATTCTTTCAATTCTATCTCACTATCATCCTCGACTTTCGGAGTGACGCAAAGTACGCCGTTTCCTGCGGAGTTCTGAGGGAGTGGAGGTTCGAACCTTGAACGTATATTCACAGAAATAGACCAAATAGATGGCTTAAACACTTTCAAACTTGATCTTGAAGCAATAATTGCAGCTTTCCACATTAATCCCGAAACAGCTTCAACTCTTGTTGGCTTTGGCACTTTGTCACTTGCACCTTTAGCTCTAAGAGCAGCTATTTTTGACCCGTCGAATAAAAATCTTTTCGTTACACATTTTCTCTGCTGCAGCTCAATTGAATCCACCGGAACTGGCAGTTCCAACGGAGGACAAATAGAAGCACCCAAGAACGTAGGAACCACCGCCTGACCGGAGTCAATTGCCGTGGCGGACCAGCACTTGATGAAGGTACTTAATGTGGCTGCATCTGCTACTTTGTGTGTTAAACATACCCCAATTGCCAATCCACCACAATCGAAAAAAGTAGCCTGAACAAGCAACAAATTACCTGAAGCTGCTTCAGGAGATTCTATAGCTGCAGGCAGGAACTGTTTTAGAGATTGTGGATCAGGTTTTTTCAGAATTTCTGATAGAGAATAACGGATTCGAGCTTCGGTAAATTCAACTCCTTGATCATCGCAGTCTATAAAGAAATTATCTTTGAGCCTGCCTGCAAGTGGGTAAAAATGGGTCAATGTTTCTGATAAAGATGATTTCAGCTTCTGGGATTTTTGATTTTGATCTATGTCGCCATCTTTCAAGGGGTAGAAAAGAAGTAAGGGTGTGTAAGTGATTGGAGTGAACTGATCTAGCAGAGAAATCTTGAAAAATTTCAGGTTTTGAGGAGTTGGCGAAGATGGTTTCATAGTTTCTTTGTGCATGATCTCAATTTTCTTTTCCATGGTTGTTTGGGATTTTTTATGAAAATTGGGTATGATTTTGTGGGAGAAAACTATTTATAGAGATTTCAGGTGATATATATATATATGATTAATTATAAATTTTGTCCTAATTTATCACCTAAATTTTAATTAAATTTTTAATCTATAAAAACGAATAAATTGACTATTAATTTTTCATGATAGTTTCAACTTGAATCCTATAAATTTATTTACACGTCCAAAATCTAAGTAAATAGTGCAACATTTAGTAGAATCTACTCTTTCAATTGAATAATAATAAGCGAGTTTTATAAACTGCTGTCAATTCAATATTATTTAATATTATTTAGTTTTAAATGAATTAAAGATTCGATTGCAAGTATCATAAAAGATTAGGGCCAATTTTAAAAAATTTAGTAAAATTTTAATTGAATTTAAGTGATAAATAGTGGAGAAATTTGTAATTATATATTTTTTTAATAATGAAATAGTGGTTTTTTGTTGTCTTATGTGGCATTAAATTGATGTTTTCAAAGCGGTGTACGTTCGGAATTTTCGTTAAAATATGTTTCAGCTTTTAATAGGACACGTAAGAAATAAGTTAACCTATACAGCATATGATTAAAAGTGGAAATCGTTAATTAATTAAAAGAATTATTTTAGGGAAGTATCATGCAAGTAAATGCATATATAAAATATTGCCTCAAAGAATTAATTTTCTTTCCTCCCATGTTGTAATTTGAAAGATTATTGACTTATATATATATATATATATGGAATTACTTCATTTCCAAAGTGGAATAATGGATTCTTATACCTGGACCAGATGATAAGCTTAACAAAAATGCTGAACTGGCAAACCATTGAATGTTCACCTTAAGATGAGATTGAACTTCTTGTAGGCCACTTTGGAAATGAAGTAATTCTATAAGCTTCATGGACTGAAGGAAAAAAAATATTATTTACTGAAATTTACTAATTTAATTAATTAATCTGAATTTAGATCAAACAGATTTACAAAAAGAACAAAATACTTATTTTTAAATATTTAAAAATATTTAATATTCAATTTAAGACAATTGATCAAAGAATGATAAATTCTATCATTCCATCTCATTGCTTAGAGATGAAAAACAATTAAAGTAGTTTTGATGGCTAAAATTCAATTAAATGTGCATGAAAATTCCATCTTTTCTAGTGACACTTATAATTATAATTAGGCATTATGCTTTCCCATTAGAAAAATATATTTGTATATAATTGACCAGTTTATGTGAGATCGTGTAATAAGGAATTAAACATCTGATTTTACTTCCCAAATTAATTATCGTTAAGATAGTAATTAACTAATACTATTAAATTGAACTTTTTTTAATGTAATTATTGAACACTTAAATGTTTAAAAAATATATAATTATTAATTAAGGAGAAAAAACAAAACTCTATCTCAATTAATGAATACTAAAATAAAACGTTACAAGATAGAATTGTAATTTTCTTAAAGGGAAATGATATATATAGGCCAAATGTCACAATATGCCAGCTTGTATTGCGTAGTTGTCTTTGAGTCTTTGGTACAAATTATCCATCAAGAAGCAACGTTGTTAAAGGTTGACCTTAATTGCAATCATTATTATTTTCAATTTGATCCGTTATATAAGGTTTTGGAAGTCAATCAAATCCGTAAATATTAATAACATTCAATTAAAAACTATTAATTCAAGCACAGATAACACCTCTAATTAAATTATAATACATGTTTATGCATTTTAACCCAATAATAAGGTTTAGATCACTTAAATCCAAAGCCTATCTGTTTCTTATATATTTTTTTTTTTTGGAGTCATCTGCCACGTAACAATAGATGTCACCCTTTGTCCAACAATAAGTAATAAATTAACAAAAACTATATAAAAAGAGGAACCAAAATAGGCCAAAGTTTGGCCGCATATGGAAAAGAAAATAAAAACTGTCATTGACTAATACCAAAGCAAAATGAAATGTTTAATTTTAGTTTGCATGCTACCCTTCGCTGTCTTGCTTATGACTAAATTAATTTTCTAAAAGTTTATGTTAATAAATTAAGCAAATTATTTTCTACTTCCTCACGTATAAGAGATTAAGATATGATGCAAGTTGATATATATGTGTATTCCAAGCAGTGGCATATGCCGAATTTTTTTTCAAATTTCATGAATTTTTATAAATAAGGTTAAATTTATTAATCTTATATAATTAATAAAAATATTTGCTATCGCATAAAGTTAAACAAATAGCAATTTCCACCAAACTTGCAAGTAATAATATATGAATATAACTTATTATATTTATAGCTCTTTTTAAACATCTTAAGAAAATGAATCAATAATTTTTTTTAAAAATTATTTCCTTTATTTTCTTCAATTCAAAGATCCCGAGTTTAAGAAAATAAAAACGTGATTTCTTCTTCTATTGTGTTTTTTTTTTTTCAATTGGAATTCGAAACTCTTTATAACTAATTTTTTAATTTTAACTAATGTTAAAATAATTTAGATTTATAACTTTTAATGGTTTAAAAATAAAAAAAAAAACTGAAAACTTCAGAAAATAATTTAATTGGATCATGTAGCACCTATTTGATGGAAATAAAAAAAAAAGGGAATTAGTTGAGTCAAAAAAAAATTCAAAATAATGATGAAGGGAGGGAATTTGAGCCCCTAAATTTAAGATCCAATGAAGCCCAGTTCTGAGTCCAAGAATTTCTTTTTTCTAAATTGAGAAATGATGTTGTATGTCATGAGAAAAACTCTTTAAGAATTAAATACAACAAAGTTGATCACCAAATCAAAATAATTTAGATTTAATTACGATGTGATTTAATAGATTTAACTTTATGGGCACATAAATTGCCATTTTCTTCATTGGCCTCCCTATAAAGTTAATTTTGGTTGCATGAAATTAGCCCTTATTGTATTTAATTGGCTCCCTATAAACTTATTCAAAATCTAATCAAAATAAATATTTAATTCGTAGCGGACTAATGAAGAAAAATAGTAGCAATTTAAGAAAATTATAATTTTCGAAAGAAAAATTTAAATTCAAAATTTACTGCACTTTTAATTAATCGTATCGACCACTTATTTGTACATTATATTCTAATAGTTTAATGCACAAAAATATCCTTAATATTTACCAAAATTAACAATTTTGTCTCTAATATTTAGTTATATGCAATATTATCCCTAAAATTATCAAAATTGTGCAATTTTACATCTAAAACAATAAAACTGTTAGTTTGATAGTATTTCATCTTTTGATCGCTGACATGAACATATTTCACCATTTTGATGGAATACGGTTAAACTAACGGTTTCTTTAGTTCGAAAATAAAATTGCATCATTTTGATAATTTTAATGACAACATTGCATGTACTTAACTAAATATTAAGGGCAAAATTAATTTTTTTGATAAATATTAAATGGATTTTTGCACATTTAGCCTATTTTAATAATAATTAAGAAAAAAAAAAACTACAACAGGGATGGTAAGGAATTAAGTAGTGGACTTGGATCGAATTTGGCGAGTGAAAGAAGCTCTTTATCCTGCTGAAACGCTATCATCTCTTTTTCTTCTAGAGTGATGTATACTTCAATCCCATCACTTTCCTTAGTATCCATCATGTTAACAATATTTCTAGCTCCAAGGCTCCCATGAGTCACCCACACTGGCTTTCCCCATCCAAAATCTGCTTCATACAAACCAAATCCACACCAACTACTGCACATATACACATTCTTATTCTTACATTCTCTCACCCCTTCAGAATTCTTCAAAATAAATGAATACAATTCTTTCATTTCTAATTCATTCATACCCTTTTGAAATTTTACTTTTTCTTTCCTGAACGAACTTACTAGTTCAGCTAACTCCAGATCAGTTTTTTCCCCTGTCGACACTGGGAAGATCCCAGTTAGACATCCGAATGTAGAGTCTGACACTGGCGAATTCAATCTAGACCTCATGTGCATTGAATGATGCCAAATGCTTGGCTTCAGAGATCCTGAGATCTCTGCAGCTGCGAGTGCTGAAGATCTGCATATTTGAGCTGTTACTACTTCGACCCGAGAAGGGTTTAGAACTTGGCAAGTTCTTGCCTGTTTCACAATAGCCTTTAGCTTGGCTATACTTGATGAATCAAAAACAAGCCTTTTCGATACGCATTTCACTTGCTCAGGCAAGTCATAAGCCATTACTTGCAGCTCCATTGGTGGATACAAAGAACTCAGATTAAACATAGGACTAAAGACTCTGCTCTTACTCGAATTCCGAGCTGTGGCAGCCCAGTTGTTGATGAAAGAACACAGACTAGACATGTCTACGAGCTTGTGAGAAATGGCAAAGGCCAATGCCATTCCTCCACAAGCAAAAAAGGTGACCTGAACGATGAAGAGACTGCTTGAGACTGGGTCTTCAGGAATTAAAAGCTTAGTACTTTGATAAGTAGGATGCTTAAGAAAATCATACAAATTGAACTTGCTTCGAGCTTTGAAAAATTCGATCCCTTCATCGTTGCAATCAATTGTGACATTGTTTTTGATCCTTCCTGCAAGTGGGTAGTACTTGGATAAAGATTCTGATAGAGAGATTTTGAGCAGAGAAATTTTATGAGGAATGTCAGTCTGCTGAATATCAGGATTGTAGAAGTAAACAAAAGGGACATATACAGTTGAATTGAGCTGCTCGAAGAAGCAAAGCTTGTGAAACCGCAAGTGATTTGGTGTTGCGGAAGATGGTTTTACCATCTCTTTGGAAACTATTGCTGGCTTCATTGTAGGAGTCTAGATTAGTTTCTTGATAGCAAAATCTTAATAAAAGCAAGTTTTATGATTATTTGAAGCTATTTATATATTCATGAACGATCATGTGGCATTTTCTGATTGATTGAGATTAAAAAAAAAACACCATCTTCTCGTTATGTCATGCATGTTAATATGTACATATTAGGAATATAATATGTCCATCTCTAAAATGAAATTTCACATATATTTATCATCTTGTTTTTACCTAAGAAGGGATCTTTCAGTATGAAGAAAGGAATCGTAATTCATTATTTGCTCATTGAACTCTAATTTAATATGAAAAAAATGATGTCTGGCGTAATTTTTGTCACTCTCTAATAGGATTTAATCAAGTTGGCATTTTTTGTATTTGATTAGGTAACGCTTTTATAATAGAATTTGCAAAGTAAGCTGTAAAGCGACGTGGAATATGGCTAGATCGTTGGACTATAAAAGATTATCTGCGCATCCTTGATTTATAATGATATAATATAATATTTCAACTTGAACAGTTCTATATGACATATTCTACAAAACAAATATACAATATTGCGGTGATATGGATACATATTCTCAATTATGAACCAACTAATGGTATGGTCAATCCAATATTGAACCAATGGCCTAATGTAATGTTCATATCTAAATCATGACTGCATTAACCGATCACTGAGAAATTGAGACCCAATCTCCTGATCTCTATGGAAAGGAAAAAGAAACTGAAAAAAGAGCTCGAAGGGTACAATCCCTCTATCGCCCCAAAATGAATGGGGCAATGTTAAGAATTATGATAATCAATCGCAACACACAATTGTAATTGAAGACAAATGGAGCTGTAATGTTGTTATATTGATAGGTACTGTATCAAGACAACAGAGTAATTCTATAATCAAAATACAATCAAAGGAAATAAGAACTGACTATAAGGGTCCACTATAAGAAGGAGCAGCCAAACACTGTGCTGATCTCCTTTCTCTACCCTTCCTGTTCACCTATTACAAACAATATTACTCCTATCCGTTTCTCTCTCCCTTCCCCCCTTCTTATTCTGTTTTCCCATAACTAACTCTAATCCAGCTCAGCTCCCTCTTCCACTGTCTTCTTCCTGGGCCTCCTTGAATAAACCCTCCACGCATTGGGCTTGGGGCCTTGGACTTCTTGACTGATGGCCTCTTCTGCATCATTGCCAGGGGGGAAACAGCAGTCTTGTCCCCAAGACTGAAGTCTGGAAATTGGTGACGAATCACAAACTCGTCCTCCCAAGTAGCAGTGTCAACCCCACCATCGGTCCATTGGACCAGCCATTGCAAAACCATATCACCATGCCTACGAATTCGTCTTGAAGCAAGAATGCATGAAGGAACAATAGGAGGAGTCTCACTGGGTGCCATGTCTGCTGGTAATGTGGAAGAAGCAGGCAAAGCTCCAATCGATTTCTTGAGTAAGGATACATGAAAAACGGGGTGAATGAGAGCGCCTGCAGGTAATTCCAGCTTATATGCCACAGGACCAATCCGTTGAAGGATGGGAAAAGGCCCATAAAAACGTGGAGCCAACTTTGGTGTAATCCGAGAAGCAACTGAAAGTTGTCGGTGAGGTCGCAACTTGACATAGACTTGATCACCAACAGCAAATTCCACATGGCGACGATGAGAATCAGCAGCGGACTTCATCTGAGACTGAGCTCGGGCAAGGTGGGATTTAAGCTGGCGCAAAGCCTCATCTCGGTCCTGTAATTCCTGCCCCACAGCAGCCACTTGAACTTCACCAGGAACAAACTGTATAACAGTCGGCGCAGGGCGACCATACACTGCTTCAAAAGGAGTAGTACCAATGGATACATGATAAGTGGAATTATACCAAAATTCTGCCCATGACAGCCAAGTGATCCAAGTTTTGGGTTGATCCGTAGCAAAGCAGCGAAGGTAGGTCTCAACACAGCGGTTAACTACTTCCGTTTGACCATCGGATTGGGGATGGTAAGCGGAACTGAAGTTTAAGGAAGTACCCTGCAACTTAAATATTTCCTGCCAAAACCGGCTAATGAACACCGGATCACGGTCACTGAGGATAGATTTGGGAAGGCCGTGGAGACGAACAACCTCCCGAACAAAGATTTCCGCCAACTGGCGAGCAGTGTACGGGTGACGGAGAGGAATATAATGAGCATATTTGGACAGCCGGTCAACTACCACCCAAATAGCATCAAATCCCTTAGACTTTGGCAAACCAGTAATGAAATCCCTCCCATCCCCATGGAAATATCTTCCCAAATCTGATTCGGAATGGGCAGGGGCTGTAATAACCCTCCGGGAACCAATGTAGAAGCCTTGTAACGCTGGCAAATGTCACACGCTTGAACAAACTTCTGGACAGTCTTGGTCATGCCGACCCAATAAAAATGAGAGGCCAAACGGCGATAGGTTCTATAGAAGCCCGAATGCCCTCCACAAGGACCGGTATGGAACTCAACCAATAATTTGGGAATCCAAGCAGAAGTAGAAGAGAGAACTAACCTGTTTTTGAAGTACAGGATGCCATGTTTCTCTGCAAACCCCGGATGGGAGAGCGGATCTTGTCGCAAATCCTGCAAAATTCTTTGAAGTTGGGAATCAGTTGCTACTTCTTGGAACAACTCGTGTGCCTCCAACCAGCAAGGAGTAACTGAGAAGGAACATAAATCGCCTAACTGTCCAGGGAACCGTGACAAGGCATCTGCAGCCCGGTTCTCATTTCCCGGTTTATAGCGAACATCAAACTTATACCCCATCAACTTGGCGACCCAATTCTGTTGCCCTGCAGTGGTAATGCGTTGATGAAGTATCTCACGGATACTTTGCTGGTCGGTGTAAACAATAAACGGATGGCCCAAAAGATAAGGACGCCAGTGTAGGACTGCTAGTACAATTGCCATAACTTCCTTCTCATAGGCGGATTTGCTGAGGTTTTGGGGAGACAAGGCCTTACTGAAATAGGCGATGGGCCGGCGATCTTGCATGAGGACAGCCCCGACTCCACAGCCAGAGGCATCACATTCAATCTCAAATGGCTTGGAGAAATTGGGTAACGCCAGCAACGGGGCTGTAGTCAACCTATGTTTCAAGGTATCAAAAGCCTGTTGAGCCTCATGAGTCCATCGGAACCCATCCTTCTTGGTAAGATCAGTCAAGGGTTTAGCAATTCGACCGTATCCTTCAACAAACTTACGATAGTATCCGGTGAGTCCCAAAAATCCACGGACCCCTTTTACAGTTGTAGGTGCAGGCCAATGCTGGACAACAGCAACCTTACTCGAATCCACTAATACCCCGGAACCATTGATCACGTGGCCCAAGTATTCCACAGAAGTCTGGCCGAAACTGCACTTTTTAGCATTAACCACAAACTGGTTGGCAGCCAACAGTCCCAACGCCAACTCTACATGTTGTAGGTGCTCCTCCCAAGTGCGGCTGTAGATCAATATATCATCGAAAAATACCAGAACACACTTACGCAGCAGTGGCCTGAAAATATCGTTCATGGCGGACTGAAATGTTGCTGGAGCATTAGTCAAACCGAAGGGCATGACAAGGAATTCATAGTGACCGTCGTGTGTCCGAAACGCCGTCTTTTCTATGTCTGAAACTCGCACCAGGATTTGATGATACCCGGATTTAAGGTCCAGTTTGGTGAAGAATTTTGCCCCCTCCAATTCGTCGAATAATTCTTCAATAACGGGAATTGGGTATTTGTCCGGAACAGTTACCTTGTTAAGAGCACGGTAGTCCACACACATGCGCCAAGTTTGATCCTTCTTCCTGACCAAGATGACTGGACTTGAAAAGGAGCTTTGGCTGGGACGGATAATGCCCTGTTGCAGCATGTCTGTCACCTGTCGTTGGATTTCTTCCTTGTGATGGTGAGGGTAACGGTAGGGGCGAACACACACTGGTCCTTGACCAAGCTGAAGGGTAATGGCATGCTCTATGGCCCGTTGAGGTGGAGGACCCTCTAAGTTGGCAAAAACCACACGATGCCTCCTGAGCAGCCTCCCCATTTGATGCTTCTGGTGGTCACTTAGATTGTTCAAAACAATAGACCCCTCTTCTGCTAAAAACGGGGCCAAATGCCCATTCAACCAATGCTGCAATGTTGGTAGTTCCTGGGGCTTAGTTGCTACGCCTGTCAAGTCCACCGTCCTTCCCTGATCAACAAACTTCAAGCTACCCAATGCCCAATTGGCAGTAATGTCCCCCAATGTTCTTAGCCATTCAACTCCCAAGATTAAATCCAAGCTCCCAATATCAGTTACAAGAGCATTAATCACACAAGTATAGTCCTTCATCTGAATAGGTATTCCTACACACCTTTTATCTATCCCAATCCTATGTCCATCACCCAACCGAATACCCATAGGCTTAATGTTACATACCTGAAATCCCAGCACTGCAGCTAACTGTGATGAAATGAAATTATGGCTTGCACCACTGTCCACCAACATCTCTGTGGGAATTTCATTGATCGTGCCCCGTAGTTTGATTGTACGCAACTCTCTATCGAAGTCGTTGGAGATCCCTATTCGGTGGTTAAGGCAGTTAAGTTCGAGGGCCCTGCATTCACCCTCTGTGGGATGGTCTCCGTCGTCATTCTCCACGTCGAAAAACTCTTCTTCCTCCTCAACTTCATCCCCTTCTCCCAATAACATCACCTTCAATTGGGCCCTTGGACATTTGTGTTGGGGAGAATAATTCTGCCCACACTGGAAGCAGAGTCCCTTGCGTCGACGCTCTTCCCATTCCGCCTTGGTCAGATTCCGTATTCCTGGTCGGCGTTGTCCCCATCGACTGTTGTCTGTGGACGCAAGTGGAGTAGCTGGTTGATGGGCTAACGAAATAGATGGATACCTGTTTTGGTTGGGGCCTGTGAACTGGTTGGAGGTTGGGGATGAAAAACCCATTCGATTAGGCCCAGCCCAAAGACCATTAGATCCCTGCGTTTTATAGGAACCTTCCTTCTCCTTCACCGGATTCTGAAACGCTCTGGTCGGAAACAACCCTCCCCTGTTGTTCTGCAATGACGCTTCAATCGTGCGTGCGAGACGCATAGCCTCAACCCTATCCTCCGGTTTGTGCACCTTCACCCAACCTTTAATTTCCTCTCTCAGCCCACTAATGAAATATCCCACGTACTGCAACTCGGGTAGACCAGGAGCAGTGGCAGCTACCATCTCAAAGGTCTCGATGAATTCATCCACACTTCCCGATTGTTTCAGATCAGCCAATTCTTCAAATGGACTAGAAAACTGGAGTCCACCAAATCTGCGCATGAGATCTGTTTTGAATTGCTCCCAGGTCAGAGACGGGGAAACATCCAATAACATAGAAAACCAGTTGATGGTTGAACCCTCCATACATATTTCAGCCAAAGAAACTTGCATATCAGAAGGAATCTGATTCACACGAAAGTAAGTTTCCATCCTCATGACCCATCCTCTCGGATCTGTGCCATTAAACATTGGTAATTTCACCTTCTTCAACGATACCAGTGGGTCGCCAAAATGACTGGCGTGAATCTGGAAATCCATTTTCTGGTTAGAACCCTGCCCTTGGCGGATACCTCTTCCCTCCATGACCGTCTCTTCCTGTGAACTAACCTCCTCAGATGGAGGAGGCTGCTTATCCAAACGTTTGAGCCAAAGCAGAACTTGACCTCTGAACTCATCCTCCTTCTTCCTATCTGCTTGGTAGCTGATTTGGGATGTGGCAAAACACGTCTGAAGTTCTGTCACAGATTTGGTTAATTCCTTCACACAAGCGGCCAAATCTCCCACTCTTCCCTCTGAATCATCCAAACGATTGTTCAAGGATTGCAAACGGGTTTCCATTTTGTTTTATCCGATTGTTTTCGCCTCCTCCGATTTCAGATCCGGCAGGTCGGACCAATGTTAAGAATTATGATAATCAATCGCAACACACAATTGTAATTGAAGACAAATGGAGCTGTAATGCTGTTATATTGATAGGTACTGTATCAAGACAACAGAGTAATTCTATAATCAAAATACAATCAAAGGAAATAAGAACTGACTATAAGGGTCCACTATAAGAAGGAGCAGCCAAACACTGTGCTGATCTCCTTTCTCTACCCTTCCTGTTCACCTATTACAAACAATATTACTCATATCCGTTTCTCTCTCCCTTCCCCCCTTCTTATTCTGTTTTCCCATAACTAACTCTAATCCAGCTCAGCTCCCTCTTCCACTGTCTTCTTCCTGGGCCTCCTTGAATAAACCCTCCACGCATTGGGCTTG
>JBBPFJ010000394.1:0-65087 GCA_037975025.1 Excoecaria agallocha
TAGCCTAAATGTTATCTCGAATTTACTAAAGTGACAATTTAGTGGGGATATTTTTTATTTTAAAGTAACGATTTATTAGGAAGGAAAGAATAAATGACACCAAATTAGGAAGCGTATACTTGTATTTCTGGCAGCTAAATCGTCTTTTTTAATCGAGTAAAATTGAGATATAAGATGGTAATAATTATATATATATATTGAACATTTTAAAATATTCGAAGAAAATATTGAGTCCTATTTATAGATTTATTCTGTTTAATAGATTAATTGATCCAATAAATTTAGAATAATAATTAAACTATAAAAATTGAGATTTCAAATTACTAATATCAAAGTTCAATCCTAAAACAAAATTATACGTATATTGTAATATAATTTAATTACTTTTAAATTAATTAAAACTCAAATTTCACTTTTATTTGCTATAAAAAATATAATTGTATAAAATAAAAAAAATTCAATCATAAAGGATATTTTAATTGTGCAACCATATACGGTTGTTTTTATTTCACTTTGCGAATGAAATTTTAGTTGTTCCCACAATTACGGGTAAGTATGGATCAGTTAACCGATTTATTAATAATTTTATTAAATTAATATATTAATTTCGGTTAACCGTAATATCGATTTTAATTTTTAATTCGATTTTTTAAATCAGTTTATCGGTTAACCACTAAAAAATTTTAATATATAAATTTATTAAATTATATAATTTATAATATTATTTTTAATAATTAAAAATACTTTAAAAATAAAAAATACGAATTAAATACAATATTCATTAAAAATAAAAATAAAATTTTATGTAATTAATTATAAAAATAAAATATATTTAATATGAAGTCGTATTTTATAATGTTCACCCCTACCCACGACAAACGCTCCAAAAGTCCAAATACAACCAAGACAAATTGTGGTGGTTTCTCCACAAATACGAGACCAATTTAGGATATCCCAATCTATTCTCTCCCTTTCTGTAAACTAATTCCACTCCACCATTCCTAATTAACCAGTAGCTTTCATTCAGGAAGCGAGTAAATAAATATGCCATTGGTTCCCTTCTACTTCCTCACAACTCCATCGAAAACACCCAGGTTGCAGCTGCAATAATTAGGAATGAATATGGATCAACCGATCCATTAAAAAAAAATTAATAAGTTTATTAATATTGATTTTTTAAAATTATTAATAATTAATTAGTCCGTTGCATTCGGTTAATCAGTTTATCGATTTCGATTTTTCGGTTTGGTTAATCAATATTTTTCGATTAACCATTAAAATTTATAATATAAAATTATTAAAAAAATTAGACAAAATTCAATTTAATTTCAAATATATAAATTAATTTAATATAAAAATTACGAAACAAACATAATTTATTAGTCAAAATTTATATTATATAGATTAATAACTAATATTATAAAATAGATTTAATATTTATTGAAAATTAGAATATGTTTGATTTTAAGTTAAATAAAAATTTAAATAATATTAAATGTTATAATATAAACTCTAAAATATAAAAAAATGTAATTACATGCTATTAAGTAAAATATGAATACTAATATATGATAAAAAAATAATATATAAAAAATTTAATCGAATACTATATATAAATATTATTATATAACTAAAAAGAATGATATAATATAAATTTAATTTAATATAAAAAATAATATATATAAAAGTTAATTTTATACTATATATAAATACTATTATATAATTAAAGAGAATGACATAATATAAATTAAGGTATAAAAATAAAAATATATTTTAAATATATTTTAAAATATTATTTTATATAAATTTTAGAAAAAAATAGAAAAAAATTAAAGATATATATATATATATATATATATATATATATATATATATATATATATATATATATATATATATATATATATATATATATATATATATATGAATTGGTTAACTGTTGATTAACGGTTAATCGTATTTAAAAACTTAAATTATAATCATTAATATAAAAATATAAAAATTAAAAAATATAATCGAACATATCGAATCGATTAAACATAAAAATTATTTCAATTTTGAATCGATTTTACTGTTAACTATATATATATATATATATATATATATATATATATATATATATATATATATATATATATATATATATTTTCATCCCTAGCAACAATTTCCTTTTGCCTTTATGACGCCCTTTCCATGAACTGCCCCCTACGCTATCCTCTTCTTTCTCATATGGAGTATAATCTTGTAAAACTTTGCTACTTACAAGGGCATTTTTGGATTAGAAGACAAATGGACGCCTGGGAGCATTATAAAATACAGTTCATTAATCCCCTTAAAGTCCGCTCTTATAAGTACCTAGCTACTCCCACCCCCGACTTCTGGTCTCCTTGCTGTTATAAACTGCCTTATGGCTTCAAGTACTCTGTTTCTCTCATGGCGATACAGGTTTTAGCAATAGTTTAGGGTTTGATCGTGCTACTTTAGCATTTCATGGATTCTATTTCGCTTAATCTTCGATTTTTTTTTTTGGTTAAATAAAGCTTGCCTTTCTTGAGAAGCTATCGCGAGGTTGATGGTTTCGAGCTCAAATTAGGGTTTGGAGATGGATCTGGTGACAGACTGCTCTGAGCTCTCATTATTCTTTGATTTTCGGTTGTAATATGTAGCATTCCAGTCCTAATCATAAGTTTTCTTTGTTAATCAGAACGTATGGCTTTACAGCTTCTCTAAAAATTTGCCAGGAAAATTTTGGACCTTTCTCTAGAAAATTTAGCTTAAAAAGATTTTTTTTTTTCAACTCGAGAGGTGTTCAGCTATCATTTGCAGTAACCGCGCAGCGATGCTGAAACTTTCTGCTTCAGAATTGCAGGGAATGTCAAGTGATTCTCTCAGTCATCTCTCCACCTCGCTTGAGAGACACTCTGATTCTCCTTCTGATGAAGATAATCATCTTGCAAGCTTAAAAACCACCGCCAAAGTTCATAACACCACTGACTTAACTTTGGGCCTCTTTACATCAATCGTAAAAAATGACAAGGCTGAGCTCATGTCCCTCTCAAGGATCCTCTCTGCCCCGAACGAGGGCTCCTCAGTGGACCGCACAGGTGTGTACAAGCTACTCCACCTCTGCTGTACGTTTGATTCTGTCGAGTGCGCTACTTCACTGCTCAACGGCGACCTAGGAGCCGTGCCGTTGCTGAACGAGGTGGACGCAGCAGGAATCTCGCCGCTGCACGCTGCAGCTGAGGCTCACTCCACGCGTTGCGTCGAGTTGCTGCTTAGGAAACGCGCCCGTACGGATCTGAGGACGAGAGACGGACGAGGATTGCTCCCTCTGGAGCTGTCCCTTTCTAAAACCAGGTAATGTCCCAAAAAAACGCGTCGTTTTCTGTGTGGACAGAAATAGTAAAAGTTCGCTCTGTTTTCTTTATCAATTATATACTAGAATTGACCTTATGTGGTAGTATTGCTTTACGCCTTTACCTATTCCCCGCCTGTTTCTAAAAGTTTTTTTTTCTTTCTTTTATTTGTTCTCCCTGTTTTTCTTCTTTATCAAGAATTTTTCCTTCTGCTTGCTTATCTTCAGAGCGGATGTGATTTGGAAATCAGACGATCACCCCATTGAAGACCTGGTAGTCCAGCTTAGTGAAAAGGTATTATATTTGTAGAGAAATGAAAAGGCCTAATAAAGACACAAGAGAAGACTAGTGTTAGTTGTTGAGGAAACGACGAATACTATTTATGGAACGTTCTATAGATTTTACTGTTTTTCTTATCACTGACTTATATTTAAAAGGGCTCAAGTCAACAAAAGTCAAATTCTGGTAAAGCAGATGAAAGAAAAAGGACTAAGGAATTTCTTCAACACATATCTCCTCTTTTCCTTTCTCTTCCTAGAAAAAAGCCGAACTTTGGGCGACCTATATAGGGATGATATGGCGAAAGAGAAAAGCTATGAATGATAACTTCAAGCGATTAATGGATCTTTCTTTGAACAGGACTTGACCACTATAAAACTTCTGACCCAGAAGACCAAGGAAGTAGGGGAGGTGGCTTATGCAAGCGCTATCGGGGGGCGCGTTGTTGATTTAGCTGCTCTGCTAGTGGTAGCGGAGGATAAAGTCAACAAATTCATTGTGGAGTTGGACGATGCTGATTTAAGTTCCAAAGAGAAGACCACAATTTACGAGTGTGTGATTAGAGAGGCATTGAGTCTCTCCCGCACAGCGACTTCTCAAAGTGCCGCAAAGCGGAACTGCATTCCAACCAAGGGCGAGAGCGACGAAAAGAGGAAGCTGTTTCTCTCCGAGATCGAGTTGCTTCAGCTATTCGGTGCCATTGCACAAACGGGTAGTGTGGACAAGAAGGTGACGTCACCCTTAATACTGGCGTCGCAGGTGAGAGTTTCTACTTCTGTTATGAGCTTTGTAGTTGACCTGCTTATGAAAATTTTATAACCAAGACAATATAAAAATGCCTTGATTGCAAAAAAAAAAAAAAAATAGTATGCTTAGCTTTGCCACGGTTGTTAATTCATTATTCATTTATTTTATAAAAAATGTATAAATCAAATCTGAAAAAACTGGACCTCATATTTTTTTTCTTCCGGAGTTGAGAAAAATAAACGTGGGGCTATTGTTAGAAACGTTGGCTGATTTTTTAGAATCAAGGAATCCTTAATACAAAATTCTTAGAAGAAAGAAAAATTCGCGTAATACATTTATGCTACGGAAAATACCTATCAATCATATATTTTATTTTTTACTCATTATCGCTTTTTTATAATTTTTTATTCAAAATGATAATTTTCAAATTTTTAAAAAATATTAATTGTGTAGTTTACTGTTTTATCTTTATTGCATGCAGAAAATAAAAATGTGTAATTATTGAGAATCAGTAAAACAATAATTCAGTAAATTATAATAAATATTTTATAAAATTTGAGGGAGTTTGTATATAGATATGTGTATAATATAACCGAATAAATATTAATATTCAAAAGTCAATTATAACTCATATATCATTTAGATTCAAAAAGAACAATTAAGTTTTGATCTAGTGGTTGCATGTTCTTGATACTAGAATTGTTGCGAGGTATTGAGTTAACAGCAATGAAACTCTATATATATATATATATATATTAAAAAAAAGTCATGTTGAAAGTCCTTAGACTGACAACATATTTTTGACTCCTTTGTATTAATTTTTAATACCAACAAGTACCATACTTTTGTAGGAGAAAAAGAAAAAAGAATTACTTAATCCGTAGGGTTCTTAGGGTACGGAACCAAAAGGTACAACCTTGTGTTTAGGTCCTAATGTCCCATCCCATACAAGCGAATGCTTGCTTTAGCGAGTGTTTTGAGGCCTTTTTTTTCCCCCTCTAAAATGATTTGTTATTTGGGAAATATTTTTGAAATCATGCTGTAGCAGTCTAACTGTTGTTGGCCAAGAACCTACTTTAGCTCTTCCAAGATGTATTTCTTTAAGAAACAACTATCGGAAAGGCATAGTAGTATGGCATAAGTCACGCTTAGGTATTGAATTTTAGAGCTGGATGTCGGCTTTTATTTCTACATATGCAGTACAACGTGAAAAGAATAAATTCAAATAATACAAAATGCTTGTAAGACTGGTATATTATAAGAATAAATTCATATAAACAAGTAATTTGGAAACATTTCAGATTTTTTCCCCCTCTTGGGAAAGCTTTTTTAAGCATTCTGACTTCTGAGCAAGTTTTATCAATTCACTCACTTGCACTCGATGTTATCTTGGAGTTCGAACTCCATTTATTCTCCCTAATCCTTTTTTATTACCATTCATCAGAATAATTATGCTTTTCTGGTCTAACTGTAATATGATTTGCTGCAATCTGCTAATCAATATTACCTCAGTTTTGTAGAGCTGAATTGAATTCTTATATTTAAGCAAGCAACCATAGAAGATGATCGAGACAGAACCATAAAAATATTTCAAGAAACAAATTAATAGTACTGCATTGTCAGTTTACTGATTTTTAAATTTGAGAAAAGGAAAGCATAATGTGCCATGCTACTAAAAATTAGGGATATCTTTTGCTTTTTCTTTGCTCTCCCTCTATTTTTGGCTTAAAAGGGAACTTTTATCATGCTTATAGGCCGGGGATGAAGTCATTATTGAACTGCTTCTGAGGGCTAACACAGACATAAATGATGTTGATGCCGAAGGAAATTCTGCTCTTCATTGGTGCCTCAAGGCATTTAAGGGAGCCTGTTGTCAGCAGATCAAGTCTCTCTCTCTCTCTCTCTCTCTACTCTGCCAACCAACACAAATCATGCATTCATAAGCTCATAGAGATCCCTTTTTATGAATTTTAAGCACGCTTCTTGTTTCAGGATTATGTGGCTTCTACTGAAGCATGGTGCTCGAGTTAATCAGAAGAATAAATTGGGACTAACTGCAGTCCATATTGCTGCTGGAAATGGTAATGCACAGGCACTTCAGGTATATGCAAGGCATAGATTCCAAAATTATTCTCTTGCCTGTATATATTCTTGGCAACGCATTCAATAACTAATACATTTATCTTTGACATTAATCGTTTATATTGTTGAGCTGACAGGTCCTCCTGTTAGGAGATCCACATTGTGTCAATTCTAAAACAGAGACGAAAGAAACTCCTCTTTTTTTTGCCGTGAAGAATGACTTCAAGGACTGTGCTGAGCTGCTTTTACGATGGGGGGCAAGCACAGAAGTTTTTAATTTGCGGTCAGCAATAATTTTCTCTTTACATTTAGTCGGCGCCTTAGAAAAGCTTCTTAATTAGATTTTCTACCCTAAAATAATGTTCAAAATAAATTATAGTTTACTACCAAAGGCCCAAAAATTTTATATAGATTCTATTTTAGTTCAAAATAGTAGTTATATAAATCTTACTTATATTCATACTTGTATATCTTATTAGAAATAGAAATGGATAAATATAATTAAAAATATAAATGGATAAGGGTTTATGGTTTGATATATATTTATTTTGTACTTTTTATATTGAATAATGCTTCATAACTTTGTAATTTGTTGTGTAATGAAATTGAAATTCTTAATAGTACTAGTAATTCACTTCATATGTTGTAATTTGAAAAATTAGGGCTTATTTTAGGGTTAGAAATCCAAATTGGCTTTTAATCAAACCACGACTAGTGGCTAATTCTTAGTTGATTTTAATTGGATGGGAAAGGAATAAGAGAATAGGCTGGCCCTTGAATTCACACTCAAAATGCTAACATATTTTTGTTTGATGCATTTGTGCCGAATCTTGTGTTTGAAGTAAGCAAAGACCCATAGACTTGGCAGAGTCACAAGACATGCGTTTCTTGCTTAATGCAACAAACATTAGCCTCAGTAAGTTGAAATCCTAACCCGTTGAAAAGTTTTGATTTAGAAGAACAAAATAAAAAATAAAAATAGATAAATAGTTACTATACGTGCAATCTTATCTGTTTCATTCTAATTGTAGCAAATCGAGCTTTCCCCATTCAAGTGCACTATACTGCAGTGCTACAAGGAGATGAAGTGATTTCAGAGACTTGTGAAGAGCTATTTACCATGATAAATGAAGGCAACGCCTCTGACAGGTGACCACCTTGGTTATGCTGATAAGTCAGATAATTTACCTTTGAGATTATGTACACACATGAATACGGTTTTTCTTCTTCCATGGTTTTCTACCACTTGGGGTGGATAGAACTTGCTCAAGTACAGAGACACAGATCTGCAGATACTTCCAAACTCCTACTGGATGTGTCAGAGGCAATAAGTGTTTTTATGTGCATGCTGGAGAGGAGCTTAAGCAAATGAAGCAGGGAACTGAGATGATTCATTTACCAGCACCGCTGGACCTCGAACGGAAAATTTTTGTAGGAGGCCTACCTCCTCTAGATTCTGGTTAGAAACAGAGCAGAGTTACTTTTAATATAGTCTTGTTTTATGATCCTTATGTCTGCGTGCTTTAAGAACCCAACAACTCCCATTTGCTTCCATATTTTTATGTGATAATTCGCATAATTCACTTTTGAGAACCAGATTTGTTGCACAAATTCTTTGAAGACAAATTCGGCTTAGTGGATGATGCCACAGTTATTGGAGGTCAAACTGGAGACAAGACGCAATCCCAAGGATTTGGTTTTGTCACCTTTAAAGACAAGCAATCTGTTTTGGCAGCTGTTGAAGCACATTATGTCTCTCTTATGGGGAAGCAAATTGAGATCAAAGGTGCTATCCCAAAACACCTTTTACTATCCGAGTCTCAGAAGTTGCCTCGTCAACAAGAACAAGAACTGAGCGTCTCGCATCTCCCACAAGGGCAGACTCCTAGCGAGAGGAATGCAACGGAGATGGCCGATTGGCAGATACTCGATAAAAAGGGAAACATGGACATGCATATTCAGCATTTGTCCAATGAGAAGAATGGAATAGAATTGTCTGGTCGTAAGAGCATAGAAGATGCTAAATCTAAGCAAAAGTCTTGGGTTGATACATTAATCTCTAGTCAACCAAAGGCCTCTTCTAATAATTCTCCAATAAACAGGGAAAGTGCTCCGGCATGGCTCAGAACGTTCAAGAATTGGCTTCCCAACTTCTTACAACTGGTAACGAAGGGAGATGGAGAATATGCTCTTTCATCTCTTAAAGCAGACTTCAGGACTGCTTTTGGCCTAGAGTTGGACCATGCTTCTCTTGGCTTCACAAAGCTTAGTGATTTCATGAGATCTTTCCCAGATCTTTGCCGCATGAAGTTTGTACCAATAGGCAAGCAGAAAAATCACATGGTTCTTCTGCCTAGCCTTCCTAAACTTCTTTGTCGACCTTCTCAGCCTCTAAAGGTAGTGAGTCCACCGTTTGATGCAAGTGAATGCAGTAACAACAGTGAACCTGACGATGCCAAGGGCTCTCTTGATGTATCACTAGTGTCCAATGGGAGTGATGACTCAACAGATAGTGGCTGTAAGGTTTTCCATCAGAATTCTGTTCAGAATCCACAGGACACATCTGTTTGCATGAGCTCCACATTTCTCCAATTTTTGGAACCCGACCCAATCTTTCATGCCCGTCCTTGGATATGTGATGGGGACCCAAAGCATGCTTTCGATGGAGAGCTGGTGGAAAGTTTTAAAGGAATGAAGCCTCAGCTTCAACAACGACATTTGGTTTTGGAGGCCCTTGCCAGAAAAAGGAGGAACTCATCTGTGTTCTTTCTTCGTGAATTTGATTTTGGTGATGTGAGAACTTCGATCTAAACTTTGATTTGCTCTTTCAATTTGTACTGCATTACTCTCATGCTTATGCCAGCATTGCGGGAAATAACAATATTCGCCTCACGGTGCTGAATGCAGACTTACAAGGCAAGCGTTGTGCAGGGGAGATGCTTTGGGTGTAACCAGCGGCGGGTGCTTTTGGCCAACTTTCCGTGCCAGCACTTGTTATGGTGTGTCAACTGTAGACAAGAAGTCATAGGGGCAGCCGAAGGTTTTGAGCACAAATGTGTGGTGTGTGATATGGAAGTGCAGAAAATTGATCTGATCCCATTGCACGAACCTTCAGACTATAAATAAAAGTAAGCTTCACCTTCAGTAGACACAAGACTTTGGCTTTATAAAAGAATGTTGGACCAATTTGATCACTCATCTCCCTCTTTCAGTGCTTAATATAGGTGTACCAAGAAAAGGCATTTTTTTTTTATTCTATCTTATTTTATTGGCAGGAAATTGACTTACTTGTGGCAGCTCTTCTCTATCTGACTACGAAAAAAAAAAAACAAGAAAGAAGCAAGCTGCAATAAGCGAGTGTCAACGATCTTTTACTTTAGAAAGAAGAAAACATGTGGGACACGGTCCTCCTACATTCAATTCTTTTTCACGCTTAACCCTACAAAATTTCATAATGCTGTTTCTAGTGAAAGGAGTTGCCCAAATTTGTGAGTATGAATGTCTTTGGGCAAACTGTCAACACTCTTCCTTCCTCGCTTTCACCAAGATTGTATAGTACTCCTTTTACTAACTTTTTTCTGTATAGCGATGGCCAGAATGATCATCCAACGCTCACTCAAAACTCTTGAGACCAAGTATCCATTTTCAAAGTCCTAATTCAAGGCATGCGCCTTAGAATGGATGTACAGCACAACGATCTGGTTTACATGATAATAAAAATCATAGTCAATTTCCTATTGTAATAGTTTAAGCTACTTTTTTTTGACAGCAGAGCTCACAGATCAAAAGATAATACGCATTTCGGTGAGAAAGGATGTTTGTTCCTTTGCTTATCCATGCTAGTTTTTCTATACAATCTTTTATACGAGACTAAAAGAAAAGCTGCCAGTACAAAGGGCATTTGCATAAATGCTCATTCTTGCCACTACAAAGGTTCCATCATCACCATCAATAAACCAAGAGATAAAAACCGGCGGCGCCAGGAGGCTGCTGGATTTTTTACTCAGCAATTGCAGTCAAGCATAATCCCATACATACACATCAGTTTGGGCCTCTCTCGTGGAAGCTACCAGATACACAGCTGGACTGGAAGTGGCTACTGGATACACTTCAAAACACAGATCAAAAATTTATCGGCTCACTCTACTGCATGCCCAAAGACCATGCCATCCAAAACTTTAGCCTCACACCAAAACATGCTACATCTACTTTATCAAACTAAGTTAATTTATATCAATCAATTATATACACACGGCAAATAACAACGCCATCAAATATTTACCTAGATTCCATGTTCTTTCTAGAGTAAACTTGATGACTATTGAGTAACAAACAAACTTGTGTATAATTTCATTGCCAACTTTGAAATGACTATTTAAACCTCAGGAATTTAAAACATGACATCTGGATAGGGAAACTTGAAATATGAGTTTTGAGTTCTAGCTTCAACTATTGTAATATGACATTCATGCTGGAAAAAAACAAATGGAAGAATGATGCTAAATACTAGTGCTTGATTTCAGATACTCGAACAAACAAATTATTATTGACTATTTGTGAATCTGGTCCAAATTCAATTTCAAATATCTCACAATACATGTATAAAAATCACGATCCTTTATCCAAAGGACAGATCTTTCTAAACACAATATAAGGGACTAATGGGTTGTCTATGTAAGAACTTAGCAAATGAGAATTTAATACATTTGAAGACTAAAGGACTCATTTTAAAAGCAAAAATTAATTTGTAAGCAATTTGAATCGCTTACTGTATATTTGTCCATGCACCAAGAATGTTTTCTATATCCACTGCAATGTGGGAGTCCAAGGAGTACTCTGATCATCATATAAATTGGCCCATCTAGCAAAATCCCCTACATCCAATGCAATGCATACAGATAACATTCAATTGATTTGTACAATTGCCAAATAGGTCATAGGTTGCCAGAAGAGTAAGAGCTACATAAAAGTGCAAAAGAGCTAGTATCAATGGAAAAGGGAAATCAAAGTACCCAGAAATATTTGTTACGATGGTAAACTCTCTAAGGACTTCTTCCAATTTGGATTTCCTTCCCTTTTCCTGCAAGGACAAAAGCAATGAATCGAAATTCAGGGATTTGATCCACAACATTGTATCTAAATAAAGCCATGGAAATCAGGCATAATATCCACAATTGCATAAAGGCTCGACCTATGTTGCAATCAGCAGACTAATGTTCTGGTTCTCTCTTCCAAAATTCTACGCAACTTTCACCTACTTTTGAGAGGTGACTAAGAACCCATCAGCATAGGTACATCTATTTCACAAATTATTATAGAACCTCATCACCATCATATAGAAACTGAAATTTTCTATTTAAACTTCTCTTTTCTATCTACCCTTTTTTCTCCCCAGCTCATCTCTTTGAAGCTTTACAATCTGCTACTACAGTAAAACTTATACAAACCAGTGTTTATATTCTCTTCATAAATCATTAATTTTTCCTGCAAATGCAATTTGAAATCCAATCTCTTAAAATTCTCCACACAGAGGTAAGAATCCTGTAAAGGAAGAAATGCCGGGGTAGAAAAAGGCATCCTAAACTAGATAACCATGCAAAAAAGTGTAAGAATTTCTCAACAGCACTAAATCGACAAATAAATGACAATAGGAGGATAGGCTATATAAAGAGTTGCTATGCTCAGATAATGGGCGAGATTGAAACCAATAAAGAAGCCCATCACAAATGCCAATATGAAAGACTACTAAGATTTGGTCAGGGAATAATTAATGCAATTCACAGTAACTTACTCTGAATATAATTTGATGAGTGTTTTTGGCCTCTCATAAGCACCATCCTTTCGTGGAGGACTTGGTTTCTTTCTGTTCCTTGATTCTGGTTTCCAGCGAGCTTGGATAAGAGATTTAGCCAACAAGTCAGCAATTTCAGTTGCCATTTCCTCGGCCCTCTTCACATATGGAAATGTTTCCCCTTCAAACTGATGAGCCAGCCACAAATATATTGAAAGAACTTGACGTTTAGTTTCAAGGTCCAGGAGTCCTGTGTCATTCTGAGCAGATCCCTTTGGCATGCCCATTGCTATATTAACAGGGACCTTCTGACTATAGGATGAGGCAAATCTTTGAAGATGGTACATTGCTCTAGGATCTCTGATATTAACCGGAGCAAAAGAAAAGTTAAAACGATCTTCCAAAGACAATCCCTTAACCTTCTCTAACATATTTGCTACCTTCTTAATATGATCATGCCTACACAAGAAGTAGGATCCATCAAGATGACAGTTTTCACCAAACTTTTCAAGCAGCTGAGAAAAAGTAATATCTGGAAGTTGTGCAGCAAATAATTCAACCTGCTCAAAGAAAGGAAAGAGGCCAACTTTCTTTACTTCATCAAAAGGCTGTTTTAAACACTCAATGAAGTAATTCAGATCATCTAAATGCAGCGTGGTTGTGAGTCCATCTGGATAGCGGCTTCCTCTCCTTCCAGCTCTTCCAGCAATCTGTTTAACCTGTGATGCTGGAACTGGGACAACCTTATCACCATTGTGCTTTGAAAGACTATTAAAAACTACTCTTCTGATATTGAGATTCAAGCCCATCCCAACAGCATCACTTGCAAAAAGCACATCAAAATCATTATCTTGATCATTGAATAAGTTAGCTTGCTGTCTACGAGTCTCTGGTGGTAAGGCACCATAAATAACACAACAGCGATGCTTTGTGTATTTCTCAATTGCCAGTTTTACCTCAAAAATCTCTCTTCTTGAAAACGCAACCACACAATCCCTAGACCGAACATTGCGAAGATCTCCTAACAGTGTTTTGGCTTCAACCACCAAGGGTTTGAAGCGGTCATAATGCTGTTCAACCAATTCATCCCCAGTTTTTGAACAGATCTTTCGGACAATATCCAGGACACTTGGATCTCCACATATATGAATCTCATCAGCCTTCAAACCAAGTAATGCCCTGGTCCAGACAAAACCTCTGCATGTATCTGCCATCATCTGAATTTCATCAATAACAGCCACATCGTATAACTTGTCAGTTGACACCATCTCCACTGTACAAGCTACATGGTTCGAGAATGGGACATGCTTCTTCTCTTGCCCAGTGAGAAGACTACAGTAAACCCCAAGGGCATTCAGATTCACCTTGTCAAAAACTTACATTGATAAAAGCCTAAGTGGACTGCAATAAATACCCTTCGTAGCTTCCATGAATCGTTGCAGTGCATTGTAAGTTTACCACTGTTTGTTGGGCCACAGTGATATATAATTTTGCGTTTCATTGCCCGTGCAAAAGGAAACCATGTGTGTGGCTTCGTAAGGTCAGTTGACATAATCATACTCCTAAACCGCTTAATCTCATCAGGAAATTCTTCAATGCAATATTCAACAAATATAGGAAAAAGAAACCTAACTGCAGCATCACATGGTCCAAGCGACGCCAAGTGCATGGCAATATCCGAAGAACATTTCTTAAAGAAAAAATTCCTGAACTTGAGGACAGCAGAGGGGAAGAAAGATTTGCCAATATAAATTCCAAGACCCTGATTTACAGCCCACACAGAATGGGAAAAGTACGAGAATATCTCTTGTAGAGTCTCCCAATCTGATCTTCTAAGCTTATCATTCTTTTCAGCATTCCGAAGCTCACGATACAACTCTCCAGGATCACACAATGCTACATTTTCTTTCCTTACAATTTTCTTGCTATTTATTTCCTAGTTATAGTGATCGTCTTCAAAAACTACAGGATCAGAAATAGTACTCCAATAAACATCACCTTCTCCATCAATATTTTCACCCTGGTCAACACCTTCCAATTCTACAAAGTCCACATTGTTAGTCTCTTCCAGTCGCCCGCTGCTATTATTCTCATGATCCCCTTCAACAGATGAAGAAAATGGCCTCCCATTGACACAATTAAAAACGGTCAACTTTGGGTCGTAAATTACGTCAAACAAGCTTTGTTGAGAACTGACGGTAGGGCACATCAGAAGGACGATAAAGTTGAAAACTTTCTGACACCCAGTTGTTAAATTGTCTAAAAGAATGTAAATTTTGATTGGAGAGTGAAAACCTAACCCTACAAACCTTGCTTTTTGATGCATAGGATTGAAACAGAGAAGCAACAAAGCCTCTTTCCATTAGAGACACGCTTGATACAAAAGCAAAATTCAACTAAATAGTTATTTATCTCCGCACCGATGCAAGCTCATAACCGTAATAGATATTAAACAAACTAAACTTAGAAGATGCAAAACTCCAAAGGGGGGAGAGAGTGAGAGAGAGAATAAGAGAGACGGAAAGTTTAGAGGATATCGTGGAGCATACCTGAATGTGACCGAGAGAGAGCGAGAGAGAAGGCAAGAGGAAAGGAAGGGAAAGCGGCGGACGGGCTTAAGCCGCCATAAGCCCCAAGTCATTGTCGGTCCTAGAAAATGCAAAGGTTTCTTTTCACTGGTTCTGGTTGGTTCAATTAGACCCACTTTCGGATTTGGATTTTTAGATACTGGTCGGTTGGATCGAGCCGGCTCAAATTAGACCCAAAAAATCCACTAAATTATTCCCAGTTTGCTTTCTTTTTTCAATTTATTTATTTATTTTTTGTTATTTTAAAATTTCTTAAAATGTAAATACTCTCTCATTCTATTTGATTTTATGTCAATCTCAGATATCAATATTTCAATTTTGATAAATTAATTTCCAGATTTACCCTTCTATTCCATAAAAAGGATTTTAATTTTAAAAATTGAAATGACACTCACTCACAGCTCTTACATAATAATCAATATCAGTAAGCAAAATTCCAACAAACACTGTAAAAAGCTTCAAGGGTTGTTTAGTAGACAATAAACTAGACAACTCTGCTGTATCCTAAAGAGAATTTGCTTGAACAAGAGGGCAAATAGAAAGTGCCATTTAGACATGGTTGAAGCTATTGCTTCCATTTTCTTTTCAGTTCCTTGAGAGTCCCCCTACTTTCCAACAATGCACACTTCACGCTTGCACGTAAACTAGATACTTCTTGCTTTTTCAATAAATTGTCGTGTTCTTTTTAAACAAATTTAAATTTAATTCAACAAAATCTAACAAAAACTCTTATTCTAATGTCATGAGCTCTTCTCCAGAATAATAGGTATTTCTAAATTCTCACCACCTCTCTGAATCTTCAACAATACAGTATCCCCCACACTATACTCGTCCAGGACTTTGTATAATTCTGCTTTGCTTTTAACCTGATGAAAGAAACCATAAAGATATCAAAAACATATATGTTCATCAAGCCATTTCAATAGTTAAATGAATCTAGCTCTAGTCAAAAGAAAGGTGATGATAACTCAGGGCAAAGCAAGCGCTTAATTTATCTTCTACAATGAGACTATCTTTTAGTTTCGGTCCAGAAAATTTATGCAGCTTAAATGCTCAAATTAAATGAATAATCCCAGAGTTATATATATATATATATAAGAATTGAATTGAGTAGACAAGCAGGCAAAAGAGCATTTTCAGCAAGAAGGAGCTCACAGGTACGTTATTCACTGCAATAATAATATCACCAAGTACAATATTTCCTGCGAAACCCCTTGTAGTAGGGAGTAACCCTGCCTTTGCTGCTAGACTATTGCTTGGAACCTAAAGCACAAAAAAAAAAATCAAAATGGATCTGAAAGGAAAAATTCTAGACTAGATTGTTGTGAGAGAGAATTAATAATGCATACATGCCTACATATCAATGCAATACCTGCATAATGAGAGCTCCATTTCGAACATTAAGTTGGTTTGCAATCAGATCAGGAGCAATTTCCACATTCAAACCAGCCCGAACAACCTAAGATGAAAGTAATATCTTCATCCTTGCATAACAAAATTCTACACTGGACCAACTTTCTTTCTAAGAATTGATAAGAAAATAAATATGCAGGGACAGATCAGGTTGTAAACTTACTTTACCAGATTGAATTAACTGAGGTACAATCTTCAGCACTGTTGAGGATGGGATGGCAAATCCTACCCCAGCTGATGTCCCTACAAAAAAAAAAAAAAAAGAAGAAGAAGAAGAAGAAGAAGAAGAAGAAGAAACGAAAAAGAAAGAAATTAAGACTCCTACAGGATTGCTGTAACAACAATACCACTTAATTTGTTCAATCCCTTCAAAAGAATCTCAGATGATTGAACAAAGCCAATGTGTCAACTAATATTGAGTAACTCAATTTGCAAAATTAACAAGATTGTTTGGAGGATGCTATACAAACAATACAAAGAAGGATAACCACTAAGGTTACCTGTCTGAGTAAAAATTGTCGTGTTGATCCCAATTAGATTTCCCTTAGAATCCAATAAAGGACCTCCACTGCCATAAAATGAACAAACGGTAAAGAAGATAAAGAACTCTGCTGATGCATAGTATACTTTTGAAGCAAAATTCCATGTATTGAGAAAAATTGCAGCGAATAGTTGAAAAACAAGAAAGTTGGATTGCCCAAAACATCTTCAAAACAAGAAAGAATTTGTTTTAGAAAGTTGGGTACCCAAGGAATCTGTGATCTTTAGTTAAGTATTTCTGCACCGTAGGTTTTAGACATCAGTTTCCCTGAAAATGTATCCAAAACAAACCTATTCCCTGGATTGATGGCTGCATCTGTTTGAATTCCACCACCAATTGTGACTCCAGTTTGACTAAAAATATCTCGATTCAATCCACTTATTACCCCTACAGTAAGAGTATGATCGAAACCAAAAGGATTCCCAATTGCAAGACACTGCTGCCCAACTTTTAGAGAAGAAGACTGCCCAACCTTAATTGGCCTCAACAGATCTTCAGATGCTTCCACCTAGCATTTTGAAGACATTAAAACCTACATTAGAAACAAAAGAAGATGGAGAATATGGATATTTTATGTTTGAGCATCATAGTGACATAGAAAATATGGCTTCAACGTCAATTAATTGTTAATTTAGTTACTATGGCAAAGATAATTAAAGCAATTGACTAAGGCTGGCATGTATTTTGGTTAAACATAAGGTGCTTCTATGTTGCCTTCCTTTGATTTTCATTCACTTTGAGATGCTTTTCCTTTGTTACCACAAGATTAGAGTTCAAAATTTATCCAATGGCTATCAGCAACAAACTGCCCTCTACTAATTATATGTATAAATTAATTTAAAATAATAACTTATCACTATATATATATATATATATATATATATATAGGGGTGAAATCAAAACTTTAAAAAATGGAACGAATATGTGAGGATTTAATTTAACAAAAAAAAATTAAAACTCAATTTAAAGAAATAAAAGTTGAAGGACGAAATGTCAAAAACCGTTATAGTTCAAGGACCAAAAGATGTTTCTGGAAAAAAAAAGGAAATAAAAATCCCAGTGATTAACCATACAAAATGAGTGAAATAAAGACTTGTTTGAAGTTGAAGATGAAAAATTTCCGCACTTTGCTTTTTGTCAATCTACCAATCAGTTTTAAAATATAGGAACATATAAATGGAAAACCATCGCCACATCTTGGACATCTTGATAAGCATAGAACACCCCTCAAGTGATGTGAAAAAGATTGCATATATTTAAATACTTAGCCATGAACTTACACTGGACCAGTGCAGAAAACACACATGCTTACTCAGCAGCCACAAATGAAATCTATAGTAGTTCATGCCAATCACTTAAGTTGTATATCTAACATGCTCAAATAAAAAAGCCGTTCATAGGATTTATATTGGATGTAGGCAAGTGGCCATTCGAAGAACAACAAAGCAATCAAACAAATGAATGGGATAACAATCACACGGTAAAAGTACCAAAAATATCCAATGTAACCAATGCTAAATGATCATGGGTACAAAATCAATTTCCATAGGAAGCTAATTTACAAATTATATTCTTACTCACAGTACACCAGATAAGTAAGGAAGTCAACAATGGTAATTAATGGAAAATCTCTCATGCTTAAGTAATTCAGAAATTATAAAAAAGAGCATAAGGGAAAGGAACACCTTCAACACAGTAAGGTCTTTAGCATGGTCAGCACCAACCAATTTACCCTCAAAGTTCTTCTGTACCCTTTTGGAAAACCAAAAAAATGTTAGATGGCATGCAGCAGAAATTTATTAACGGTTTTCAAATCCAGCAAACCAACTTGACTACAAATGTGGTTCAATCCCACATAGTTGTAGCCTTAAGGGGTACAATTTGCCTCACCCTTCTGATGCAAGAATATTAACCCGTGCAACAACTTGACCAGAGCTTGGATTTCTTGAAAGGGCATTGCCTATCACTAGACATTACAAAGAAAGAGCAATTAGCTTGGCCATCCATTAATCTCAAAAGAAGTTACTGCTCACGAGAACCTAATTGAATCAAAATATTTGCTTAGCAATCCCATTTTATACTGAACAAGCTGGATTATTTATGCTGAAAAGGTGAATCAATAAAAACAGGCAAAAAAGAAGACAGTAATAACACACTTCAATATGACAAACATAAAGAAAGGAAAAAATGCAAAAGATTTCTGGAGTTGGAAAAAAAAAACAGATATCAAGAATATAAAAGAAAACCAGAAAATAGGAAGATCTTAATCAGTATGAAGTATCACTCAATAGAATAGATCCCACGGCTAAGGGCATCTTGTGCCAGGACTACTAGCAAAACAACTCAACCATGAAAACTTGGTTCCTTGAACTCCTTAAGTAGTTCTTACCATGGTAATTTGTTACAATGTGTCCCTTCTCATCCCAGACTACTCCAGAACCATTCCCTTCAGGAATCTGCAAATTATACCACCAGGAATTAACTTGGACTAAAAAGTGAAAAAGTACAAGACAAGTTAAAACATTTGTATCTTTCAGCACAAAAGCTTGTGACCTTATCAGATTTCTGGCCTTCCAGATACATTAGCTTCATGCAGATGTCATAGAATCAAGAGGACCAAGAACATGAAATTAGGTACCTCAACTACGCCAGTTACATTTAGCTGTGGGGCGCAGTGTTACATCAAAAATGTTGACAACAGAGTATGTGTTCTTCTCAAAGAGGTCAACAATTCTTTCCTGACAATGATGCACATGATATAAGCATAAATATGTAGGAAATTCACTTACTAATATAGCTTCCTCTATATAATAAGGAATGACTAATATAGTTTGAAAATCAACCTCAGTAGGGAAGAGAGCTCCAGAAGGAAAAACAGGAGGAGTTACTTCTTCAAGTTTAACAAAGGGGTCCCCCTAGTGCTTGGGCTACATATTAACAAATTATCACATGCACAGAAGAATAGATGGTGAGAAAAAGTAAAAGGCAAAAAAAAAAAAAAAAAAATACACAACATTACATAGAGCATAACAAAAATGATGAACTTATTACCGCCACTAGACTAAATCAGATGAGACATTACTCATTTAGGTAATTATAATATATGCCATTGACCTTCAAAAACAAGGGAACAAACGATACCATTGTATAATGCACAACAAACATAGAGCTCCTAAGCAAGCAGCACTTGTATGCCCGCCACTAGTCTTTAGCCAATCAATCCTGTTATGCATCTGAATATATTGGTCTACCTTTTTCAGAATCTCCAGGGAAATGCATTTAGAGATTCCTGCTAATATCAGATAATGTCAATTTAAACCAGCCATATATACTTCATTGACGAGTTATAGTCAAATTGATTATTATGATTACTATAAGTCAGAAAAACTGCAATGATTATGGAGAAATTACCAGTAATTCCATCAATAAAGTTCAAGCACTGATTACATCAGGAACTGCAATATTATTGCATCAATAACTGCAGTGATTAACCTGACTTGCTTCCTAATATTTTTAGGAAGCCAAATTTCTTGGAGAAATCAACAACAAAATTACAAGAGATGACGTGAAACACATCAACATAATAACAAAATCAATATTATTTGATTCAAGGCATAATTAAATTTCAAGTAGCAACATAAAGCTGAATTGTGCAAACCTGACAAGTACCTTGCAGGATAATACCATAGATACATGAACAGACTTGTAAGCAACATTCTCCGTGCTGCCCTAGGACTACTTTTGCATATTTCATCAAACAAGTACTGGTTACCATCTTGAATAGCCCTACAAGCACCAAGGGAAGAGCTTTAAACAGTTTTTAACGGATATCAACACAACTCAATAAGAATAAATAAATAAATAAAGACCAGCAATACCCATTTAATCTATTATCCCATTTTTCACATCATTATATACAGGCATATGCTAGTAGTGTAGGTGTTAAGAAATACACAAACCAAATAACGATCACTCAGATATCATACAGATCAAAGAGTGCAACCCAGGTAGTATTTATTCATGTGGACCATTCCAGTCTACTTATCATCCCAATAACTCTAAAATGATGGTTACATTTTCTGGTGATTAGCAACACAAAATTTGCTCATTTTTCATATCCCATAAAGTATTATGAATGCATTTTATCTTAATTCAGCCTTGCTAAAACTAATTAAGAATCATAGACATTAAAACTCTACGATCTTATTTATGAAAAAATTTCGCAAATTTCAAACAAAGGATACAAAAGAAAAGGAAATTAGAGCCCAGAATCAGAAACAATATAATTCACTTCAAGGAACAATAATAAAATTATCGAAGTGGAAAAGAAATTAAGAAGAGAATGCAGTGGCGACCTGGAGGAGGAAACGGCGTCGTGGAGAGAATGATTGGAGGAAAGAGAGAAAGAGGACAAGAGGTGCCTGCGACCCAAGAAGAAGCGTCTTGGGACAATTAAGATTCCATGAGGTAAAGATTTTTGCAGTGACCATGAATTGCATCCAAGCATTTGCATTTCTAAAGCCCTTGTATGAACTATAAATTAAAATTAAACGTTCAAAATAGTGAGAAACCAAATGTATGAGTTCTAGCAGGCAGATAAGGATTTTAAAGTAGAAATTCAATGCAAGAAGATAAGAAGTAAAGAACCGAGTAAGCCATAGCTAGCTTTGCTGGATTACAAGCAGCTTGGACATTCATTTACCAAAATGTCCTCCAAAACAATACAAGTACAGGGAAAATTCATTCTCAGGTGCATGAACTTATCAACTTTTTACATATTTAGTCCATAAATAAAAAAACCTACACTTTTAACTCCTAAACTTTTCCATTAGATTAGATCATATCATGGACTTTACCGTTCGACTACTGTGAGATCAAGCAAATTGAATAAATGAGATGTAGAAAGTAGAAAACATATTTATATTAAAAAATTTTATTTTAAATCACTTAGCGGATTAAACGAATCAAATTATTAATGCATCGAATTGGATTTAAATAAAAAAAAATACTGATAATATGAAACGAATTTATAGATTGAATCAAATTTTAACAGGTATTTCTATTTAAAATTAATATATTCCAAGAAATTTAGGCATAAAAGTCTTATACTGATTTTGAAAAAGTGAACTTTATTACTGTTTTTTTATTAATATTAAAAATTTACTATGAAATATTCGGCTAAATATAATTCAAATTTGAACAAATAGGATAAAATAAATAGTAAAAAATATGTATATTTCAATTTAAATAGAAAAGTAGATGTGAAGAAGGAATTATTTTTTCTCAATTTCTCCCTTTTTTTTCTTAATTTCAATCTTATTTTTGTATTCTTATGCCAACAACAAAATTATTATGGGTTTTGTTTAGGATGTATAGCTATCAGCTTGTTATTAATTTCTTATTAACCTTTAAACATGCTATCTTTAGGCTTTAAATTTCGTGGGCCACTGCCTAAATGGGGCCTTAAATTAAACTAGGCCACCCAAATAATCTTCATTTTTATAGGAATTAATTGGCATTTAATTAAATATTAAATGGAATTTGTGCATTAATTATTGATAATAATTTTGTTTTGTATTGTCTCTTAGCTCTTTGCTTCCAAGCCTTGAACGCTAAATTGGAATCTTAAACTTCACAATAAAAAATGATGCTCTGGAAAATTACAGCTATGAGATTAGCATTAGCTAAATACAAATCCTCATCCTAAGCATGTGGATTGATTTATTTGCAATCTTTAATTTAATCATTTTCAACCAAATAAAGAATACTTAATTAAATGATCAGCTTTTATTGGAAAATTCGTTGCCTAAGTTTTCCTAATTAGAATTCAAGAACTATGATTAAATCATAAATACGGCCATTAGTAGCCTTCTGAACAAACGACAAGTTTTGAATAGTAACTTATCATGTAGGAAAAATATTTTGGTATTTAATTTATATTGTATATCATTAACTTTTTTTTATCAGATATATTGTATACAATTCATATTAAGAATATATAACGAAAAATTGTTGCTTTCAAAGAGATTATCCTCAGCTCTCAAATGCATCAATTGAAAAGAAAAGAATAAACGAAACAAAAACAAGAGGGCCATAATTAATATATAAATAATTGGATTGAGATGATGATGCATAATTTGGGAAGGGGATAGAAATGTTATTAAATAATTAATTAATTAATTAAATGCAAGTTGATGTGGGACTATTTTATTAAGAGTGGTAATTATAGACTCCCACAACAACAACATTTTTCCATTTGTCTCTTCGGATGAGTCCAGGTAGAGTGCTAATTATTGACCCTTACACTATTAGAAAAATTCCAATTTCTGAGGGAAAATTACAAACGAAATATTTTTATAGATAATTACCGACGGAAAAAAATATTTTCTTAGGTAATTACCAACGAAAAAATTCTCCTTAGGCAAAATTATCGAGAAAAATATGTATTGTGACAGAATAACAAATCCATCATAAATAGAGAAGAAAAAATTTTCCATCAGACTTTATCGACGGAAATTAGCAACAAAACTAAAAAATTCCCTCTTGGCATAAATTTTTTGCTGGTTAATAGGACAAGAAAATCACTAACGGAATTATTTTCTTATAGGTAAATTTCCCACGGAAAAATGATCCCATAGGGAATTTACCGACGGAATCTTGTTTTCATAGGTAATTTACCGACATAATAATATTTTTGTCGGTAATTACTTACGAAAATATGATTCCATAGGTAATTGAGCTATGAAAAAATAATTCCGTCTGCAAATTACCTACGGAAACAATATTCCATCGGTAATTTTCTATGGTTTTATTTTTCATAGGTATTTTTCCCAAGGAATGGAATTTTCGTAGGTAATTTACCAACAAAAATATATTTCCGTCGATAAATTACCTGCAAAAATTTTATTCCGTTGGGAAATTGAAATAATTTATTTACCCGATTTTTTTCTCTAAATTAATTTATTCTATAATTCACCTAAAAACCCTAAAAAGAAAAAAAAAAAAAAAACACTTCTTAATCGAAATCCCTTTCATCTAAGCCCTAAAAAACCAAGCTCTTCTGTTTTCCCCCCTCCTCCTTTCATCCAAATCCCTCGTCTTCGCAGCTGCATTAAATTGTTTCGTCTCTCTACCTTGAGCTTTCTTATCGTCTTTTGCATCTCTGTGTCTAACCAATGGTATACAGGAGATCTGATCTTTCTCGTTCTAAGTTTTTCGAAAAGTTTGAATTTTGATTTATGTGTTTTTCAATCTTTTTAGGCTCCAAAAAAGAACAAGGCTCAAGTGTCGTCATCAAAGCAGGCGAAATCTGGTGGAGGGAAGCAGAAAAAAATAAGTGGAGTAAAGGAAAGCAAAAGGAGAAGGTTAATAACATGGTATTGTTTGATCAAGCTATCTCTGACAAGCTTCTCTCCGAAGCTCCGAAGTACAAGCTTATCACACCTTCTATTCTCTCGGATCGTTTGAGGGTAATTTTTCTGCTTTCTCCTTTTCTGCTCTGTTAATTGGTTCATTAGTTTTTCTATTATTGATAAGCTTGTTTGTATGTAAAGTTTCAAGCTTTTGTTGATTTTGAGAGAATTGAATGTAAAAGAAAAGAAAAATGTTTGATTGCTAAGTGGAGAGTTCTCTTTCGTTAATCCACTAAGGAATTTGTTTTTCTTTTTCCTACTTAGGATATTGACAATTTATGGTCGTTGGCCATCGGCGTTTGAGGTATTTTTTCTCTTCTGTGAATTAATCCATTTCCATCAAGTCAGGTCAATATGGTGACTTGAGGCTAGAAAGCAAAAATTGATAAAAGTGCAGTCATTTATATTTAAATGAAACTCCAGACCTATAATCATAAGTGGTTTGTGTTAACGGAACAAAAAAAAATTAATAAAAATTGACACTAACAAACAGGCCAATAATTATCAGCTTCTATTCCATTTTTCTATTTCCTTGTATGTCCTGATTTTTTCTTTGTAATCAATATTATTGTAATGACCCAAATATCGGATTAATCGGGAATATTATTTTCCGATAGTGAATAGTGATACCAAGATGAATAGTATCTTCCGAAATCAAAAAATATTTTATTTGATCATTAGAAATATTATATTAACAGAAGTCTGTGGTTCAAATTTGAGATCAAACGGAAATCGTTTAGGCCTCGAAAATATATTAGAAAGTTAAGTCAGTCCTAATTTTAAAATATAATTAGTTTGATCTAATTTGACTGGATAAAAGATGCCACGGACCTCAAAAAAATAATCGAAAAATATGGACGTGCTCGTAGTGACGAGTAGAATTATATGGTAATGAAAGATTAATTTTTTGATGATTTTGAAAATTTGATTATCGGATTGGTAAAAATAAACCAGATCGAAAAGCAGTCTCTTATTGACTCAAAAATATTCGTGGTACCTAACGAATATATTTTGAGAACTATGAAAGTATTTTTAGAAAAGTTTGAACACAAGACATAAGAAAAAAATAATGATTTTGGTTTAAATAGTAATCAGTAAACCGTGGGTTTAATCGAGATTTTAAAAATAGTAAAGAATATTTAAAAATTTTAGAAAGTTTTAGTTGAGCTCTAATTAGTATTTGAAATTATTTGATAGTGAAAAAATAATTTTACGGTAACATCGAAAATTTACTAATCGGATCAATTTGAGTGAATCGAACCAGAAACAGACTCCGATTCAGCTGAAATTTTTCATGAAGACTTAATTTATTATTTTAAAAATTATGTAATAAATTTTGAGTGAATTTGAGTTTGGAAAGAAAGAGAAATAATTTAGAGTATATTATTGAGTTTAAAAATTAAATTAGGCTTAAGTTAGGTCCAACCAATTTGGTTGAACCAAGTTTAGCCCTATAAGTAGTCTAAAAATCTGCAAACTTTCAAAACTTACTACAGCTCTCTCCCATCTCCTCCCTAGCCAAATTGCTCTTCCATCTCCTCTATGGCCGAATTGCTTTTATCCGTTATTCCTTCCATTTTTTATTTGTATTATTTTTATTAAAATTAAAAAATAATAAATAAACTTAAATTTAATATTAAATTGCATAATAAAAATTAAAGGTTAATTATAAAAAAAATTCAATTATAGGATATTTTTTAATATTTGTACTAAACTTTATTTTGTTGCAATTCGAATGCTAAACTTTTAAATACTTTTTAATTATGGAATTCCGTCAATATTTATGTTAGTTTAAGTGAAAGTAGCAAATGGCCCACGTGGACATAGCGACGGAATTTTTGTTACTATTTCGTCGCAAACCATAATTAAGCTGCCAAATTCGATCTGTGTTTCCCAGCAAATTAGCGACGAAACTTTCCGTCGTTAAAAATATTTAATTTTTTTATAATTTAATTAATTAAATTTATAATTAATTTATAATTATAATTTATAAATAAATTAAATTATTTAATATTATATTTATTTATATTTTCTTAAAAAATTAATTATAAAGATGTTGAAAAATAAGTTAAATTACATTAGAAGTTTAAAAGTAAAAAATAAATAAAATTTAAATTTTATTAAAAAGTGACACATAAAAAAATTTGAGTGAGTAATATATAAATAACTTATATTGGAATCCATATATAAACACTCCAATAATTAAATCAGATATGCTTTTAGCATTTGAAATGGTGAAATTTAATTGATTATATCCGTGATGTACTCAATTTTATATAGTTTTTGCCATAAATGTCCATTCTTAAAACTTATAACAACTTAAACTGCAACGTTTAATGAACAAAAGCCATTAATCAAGTGTAAGTTCTGGAACTCCCCATAATTAGAGCTCGGTTAACAGACTTCAACTATGCAGGCCGATTATCAAATATGATGATGTTGAATTGGTTGGCTTAAACGGTCGCAAATAATGAGATTAAAAAATTTTTATAAAAAGAACTTTATTATTCTATTTATTCTTTTTTATCAGTCACTTTTATTATTTTTACTTGAATTAAAAAATAATAAATAGATTTAAATTAGTATTAAATTACATGATTAAGATAAAATTATAAAATCTTATTGGTTCTAACTTTATTGGAAAAGAAAAATAAATTAAAAAAACCAATTAAATTATATTAAAAATTTAAAAGTGACAGATAAATATAAATTGTATTTTACTCAAAAGTGACAGATAAAAAAAATGGATGGAGTATTATTGAGTTAATATATATTGCAAACCAAAGGGAATTTAGAATCAGACAAAAGGGTTTTTAACAAATGCAATATTTGGCGAATATCACTATATAATTACTATTCCATACGTTTTTTTTATCAGTCACTTTTATTGTTTTCATTAGAATTAAGAAATAATAAATAGATTTAAATTTAGTATTAAATTACATGATTAAGACTAAATTATCAAATCTGATTGGTTCTGGCTTTATTGAGAAAGAAAAATAAATTGAAAAAGTAAATTAAATTATATTGAAAGTTTAAAAGTGACAGATAAATAAAATTTAAATTTTACTCAAAAGTGACAGATAAAAAAAACGAAGGAAGTAATTTTTTAAGTTAATTTGACCAAATTAATGATGTTCACGTATTTATTAATGATTATTTTCTTGTCTTCCATCTACCAAACATGGTTAGCAAACTTAAGCAACCCACCATTGATTTTGTTGATTTTGCTCTTTTAATAGTTTGGCAATCAAGACTGGTTTTACCCTTGCCTACTTTCTACTAATAAAGGGCACACGTGTGAAATAAAATCTCCTTGTTTGTGCTTTTTTTTTTCTTTTTAAATATTGTATAATGAAGAGGAGCAAGAAGAAAATTTTGTATATATTCTCATATAAATTGAATGTGAAACACTTATAATCGTGAGGGGTTTTTTTATTATCACTACCACCAAATTTATGGAAGTCTTAAATGATGCAATTTGGGAGGGAAAATAAATAATTTGATGTCTTGAAATTGGGAATTGTAGAAATTAAGGATTTGAAATTGAGGAATTCCTTATTTCCAATCTCAAAATCATGTTCATTGATCCATATGCCAATGCCAAACATATGAATATGAAGGATTTCAATAGAATAATTTTATAGATGAACTTAGCTTAAGGAAATGTATAGTGCCTATCATTCCATTCTAAATATTTTTATTTTTCCCAATTCATGGGATTATTTTTACAATAGGAAATAAGTCTTTAATGTTCGAAAATCGACTCTGTTGCTTCTAGCTTACAATTAATAATAATAATTACTCCTTCCATCTCAATTTATTTACTTACCCGTTCTATTTTATCTGTCACTTTTAAGTAAAATTCAAATTCGATTTATCTGTTATTTTTAAACTTTAAATGTTATTTAATTCTCTTTCCTAATTCAATTTTCTTTCTCAATAAAATTATAATTAATTAGATTTGATAATTTAGTTTTAATCACGTAATTTAATATTAAATTTAAGTATTTTTATTATTTCTTAATTTTAATGAAAACAACAAAAATGATAGATAAAAAATAACAAAGGTTTATCATTTTAGAGAGTTTTTAATTATTGTTTCACTCTATCCGTACTTTTGAAAATTTCAAGCAAATATTAATTTTATTTTTCTTAAATTCTCTTCCACGGTCCTCAATCATTATTTCAAGTTCCTAAAGTCTCTCTCGCCCAATATACATATTACATCTCCACATTTTTCCATTTTCTTCAACTCTAAATGGCATTGCACTCAATTCTCTCGCTACTACACTTTAATATTTTCTTTAACTCTAAAAGTCACAAGAAAATTAATGAAAAAGAATTAACGTGTTAAATGTGCATTAATCGAGTCTAAAACTGATTAGGGTAAATTTAATTTTCCATATATATTATATTTTCTGTATAACTCAGAATAAGAATAATCCTTAATTGTGTATGCAAAATTGAGAGATAAACATATAATAAAATATTATAGAAGGGAAGAGATATATTTCAAGCCAGATTGCTCCTATATGTTATCATTATCTTTTATTTTTTCATCAAAAAATTTATTCATATTTTTCCAATAACATCATTAGTTTCGTATATTTTATATACTTTAAAATTTTATAATTTTATTTATACATTATAATGTATTTTTTTGTTTTATTAATAAAATTTTAATTTATATTAGAAAAATCTCAAAAATTTGAAAATCATCCATATTAGCAAATTTCTTTCCATGTATAACATGTTTAATCCCTATTTTAAATACGTTTCATTTTTCTAAATTAGGAATTAACAGTGTGTAATTAAGACGTCATATAATCAAGAAACAAAAAAGGGATGACGGTATCAGACTATCAGTAGTCAGACCAGCAACATTGGTAGTAGTTGAGCTGCTCATTTCTTACTGTTTTGGTGAACGCTGACTTTTCGCCATACCTCTCCCATTTCTTCACAACTCCTACCCGTTCCTCCCACAATCATCTATTATATTTCTAATTAATTGTCCCTAGACATTAATTATCAAATCCAACAACAATTTAAATCCATCTCTCTAATTCAAATAAACACAAAATCTCCATAATAAATTTCATAATTTTATTTGTGTATAAAAAAATATTTGTTGTTTAGAGTGATCTAATGCTTATTTTCCTTAGATAAGGTATAAAAAAAATTCGAATTTCATTAATGAAAAAAATTGATACGATAAAAGTTTTATTCCTGGAGCAAACCGAACTTGATAATACCAATATATATATCTCATATCTAATTTAGCTTTAGACTTTAAAGCTCTAATAGATGGTTATAGCCTTCTCTCTTTTTTGGTTGAATGGCAGATTTCCTTTTATATTTTATAGGAAAAAAATTGATAGTCTTTGTTTTAGAGTTAAATTGTTGGGTATCACTAAAAATGTGTGTGTGTCTATATATATATATAAAGAAAAAGAAAAATGAGAAATTTTGCATGGAAGTTCTCTCCTAAGGTAAGGGCTATTTTGTTATATTATATATACAATTATATGAAGGCTATATTAATGTAATAATTAAAACTTTTACAAGGAATCTCCTCAAAATCCAAAAATAGGAACTCTGGCTTAATGTAATAATTAAAACTTTTACAAGGGATCTCCTCAAAATCCAAAAATAGGAACTCTGGCAACTCACGTGATGATATAGAGAATGGAATAGAAGCTGAAAAGGAATGGAATAGAAAGGGTATTTTTAGATCCAAGGGAAACAAACTTTATATTATTTTTGCATATCATCAGAATCTCATGGATTGAACATTAATTTAATTTATTTTATTTTATTGTTGGGAGTTGGTCCAGCTAGCCTCCCAGTATAACTAGTTTACAAAAAACAATTCAAGAAAAATTTAAAAAGAAAAACAAAACTATTCAAATGAAGAATAAAATAATAATAATAATAATAGCAAGAAACTAGAACCTTGGTTTGTCACCTTGTCTTTGATGTATTCGAAGATAAAATTAAGCTGAGTGTGAAAACAATTAGCCATACAAATCCCAAAATACTGATAACTTTGTAGTCTTCTCGAGATCTTTAAATTATTTTTTTTATTTGTATAAACATCTCCAATATAAAGATTCAAATAAGGCAAAGGAAAATCTACTATTCTAATTAAATAGTGTTTTTTTTTTTCTTTAAGTAGTTCTACTATAATCCATTAGCTAGCTTAGCCAGGCTTGTTCACCCAGTGGTCTTGGTTTTAGCACTCTCCATTACAGTAGCCCTGAAAGGGCGGCTTAAGCTTCGGAGCCAGACTCCTCTACAGTCTTTTGGCTTTGTTCAGCTTCAATAGTTCCTGAAATTATCACTATTTTCTGCTAAAAATTTGAAGCTTTTATCCTGTTCAAGTCTTTGTACGACAAAAAGAGTTATGGAAGAGAAGAATGATATTGAGAAGATTGACGATGTTATCTTGCCTGGATTTAGGTTTCATCCAACAGACGAGGAACTCGTCGGATTTTACCTGAAAAGAAAAATACAGCAACGACCTTTGCATATTGAGTTGATTAAGCAAGTTGATATCTACAAATATGATCCATGGGATCTTCCAAGTAAGGTTTTCTTTTGTATAATCTAATATATTTTTATTAAGTTGATTTATAATTTGAGTCCAAGTTTTGATTTCTTGTTTCTTATTGTTTTGTGAGAAGAACTGGCAACAACAGGTGAAAAAGAATGGTACTTTTATTGTCCAAGAGATAGAAAATACAGGAACAGTGCAAGGCCAAATAGAGTAACAGGAGCTGGGTTTTGGAAGGCAACAGGAACAGACCGTCCTATTTACTCCTCTGATGGCACTAAGTGCATTGGTTTAAAAAAATCTCTGGTTTTTTACAGAGGCCGAGCTGCTAAAGGGATTAAAACTGATTGGATGATGCATGAATTTCGACTTCCTTCTCTTTCTGAACCTTCCCCACCACCTAAGAAGTTCCTCGACAGATCTCTTCCTCCAAATGTAATTCATTTCTCACCCTTTTTTTATAATCAGAACAGCTGTATTCTATCAGAAAGAGGAAGTGTTCGTTATAACGCTTTGTTTTGCAAAACAGGACGCATGGGCTATTTGCAGGATTTTCAAGAAAACTAGTTCCATGGCACAACGAGCTCTGAATCATTCTTGGATGTCCCACTTCCCAGATACTCCACAAACTGATATGCATATACTCAATCAAGCACCCCACTCACTCTGTGGCCAGTTCAGTTCAGACAACATTTCCTGCACTACTGAAATCGGATCGGTTTTTCAAATCAGTGAATTCCAACACCAACAACCAATACAGAATCCCGATTTCACTAGCAATTTCATGTTTTCGCCACTCCAAATTCCGGGCCACAACAATGCTCAATCAATGATACTAAACTCAGCCTTAATTGAGGATGTAAACAAGGCATCTCCGAGTATAGACTTGGAAGGTTTCTCAGTGAGTTTGGGTGAGGAGGATCATATTGGAGATGGAGAAACAGCAGGATTGAGGAAGAACGAAAATAGCCAATGGGGAAGCATGAGATCCATTGGATTTCCTTTCAGTTTGGGTTCAAACATAACAGATTCATGGGATTCACCACAATGTCCTAGTGAGATGTCCTCCACTTATTCCACAGACAAATGCTATACCTAAATCCTGTTATTCATAAATGGAGATAGGATTTAATTATAGCATTTTGTTAGCAAATATTATTGAAATGTATAAGAAAGTATATTCAGATTTGGGTGAATAGTTGGAGATACATTCCAATTGTATCATGTTTGTATGTTATATATTTGTACAGTCTTCGTATGCGCACTTTTATTTATCTTTTTATTTCTTTTACCTATATATATATACACACACACACGTACTTCTTTTAGTGCATTTTATGTTGATTGGAATTTTCGAATTAGGAGTCCGGAATTTATATTATGGAATATCTATCTTACATGTTAAACACTAAAATAAATATTAATAGATAAAATTTAATTTAGTGGTATTGGTTCGGTGATAAGTAGCTTGAAATTTAGAATTCCAACCAATCACACCCATTATATATGTATCGAAAACAAAAAATAAAATAAAGTCAATTACATCCAACTAGGCCTCATAAAATTAGCTTAAATTCAAAATTTCATTCAAATTCGTTTAAAAAAATTGATCCAAATCCACAAAAATATATATTGAGTCAATCCAAAAATAATCCATCTAATTTAGTAATCCATTGGGTCTGGTACAAGGTGTCCAATGCGCCTCCCTTTTTACTCAGTCTAATTCTCTTCTCTCTCTCTCTCTCAAAATCGTTTGTTCCTTTTACTCTCACATCTTGTAATGCCTTGGAACCACTAGCGGCATAAATAGTAATTTTCGATAGTGAATAGTTATAGTGAAACTGAATAATATCACCCCAGATCCAAAAAAAATTGTCACCATTAGAAAATTTAATTCATGAAGAGTTTGATGGTATAATTTAAGCTAAAATTGAGGTCAAATAATCATTTAAAAGTCAAAAATAAAAATAAATCACATGATAAAAAAGAAAGTCAAACTAATTTTGATCGACTTGAAAATATTTCACAAATTTTCAAAAATTATTTTAATTGTATGAAACATCTTATAATAATGAATATTAATTTTTAGAAGTGAAAAATAAATTTTTAGATACTTTTAAAATTTAAAATTTTCGAATTGGCAAAAAATATTTCGATATCCTAAAACCTATCAAAACGAACTCTGATTTACTCGAAATTTTAAACATATTTTAATTATAATATTTAGAAATTTTCGAAATAATTTTGGTGAAAAAATAAAAAAAAAATAAATGAACTAATAAGAAATGAACCAATATGCATTAAAATCATGGATTGATCCAAATCCGCTAAATGTATTTGGATATTGATCCATTTATGAATCATATTTTTTGATCCATTTATGACTAATCCATTTATAGTAAATGAAAAAGCACCAATTATCATCATATACATGATAGAAACAACTAATTGACCAACGAATTCTAGTCAAAGTGAACCAACAAGTATTCATATCAATCAAAATCTCCAATTCTAGTTCAAATTCATTCAGACCGATCACCAAAATTTTTCTCCACCATATCTTCTAACTGACAACACTTCATACATCACGCTCTCACTCTTAACTCCTTGAAACTTGCTTCTCCTTTGACTTCTGAATCTTCAACACCTTCTTCACAATCTTTTGCTCCTCCACCAAGAAAGCTCGGATAATCCTGCACACATGTGAATAAATTGTTCATATCATCTTCCATCACATTGAAACAAGCAATCAGTGAGTCCTTTTAATCTACCTCTCTCTAACAGCACCCCCAGACAATACACCACCATAGGCACGATTGACTGTGCGACGATTCCTAGACAACCTAGACCTCTTGTATTCAGCAGGTCTCAAGTGGGGAATCTAAAAAGAAGAAAGCTAGACACCAGTTAGTCATGTTATGTGAAGATTTTTCCTTTTAAAGTGGCACACAATCCATTAATCAGGCATACATGAATTTACTCAAAAAGTAGGAGCATATGGCATACTGATACACAAATGAGACTATGCAGGGAGAATAGGAACACAAACATGCTACAAAATTGTAATGACATAAATCTATATACTCTGAAGATCTATTGAATACTCATACTAAACTAAAACCTCATAGCAAATTGGCAATGATGCAAAGGATGGCAGTTTAAATCAAAGCATAAATAATAATTCTACATATAGCTTACAGGAAATGACAATAGTATAAGATGAGCTAAAATTCATAGCAAAGTGTGACATTCAATCAGCTGAATTAGAGATCCATAGAAATGCTGAACCCCAAATGCAACTCATCCTCATATTCTTTTAACAGTAAGAACCATACAATGGTCCAACTCCCATTTTCGTGTGACAAAATCATCCAAACATTACAGTTCAAAATTTGGATAGTCCAGCTGCACACTCTTACAACACAATAATGTCTTCACATTCAGGCCAACTATCAAAAATTTCAAGCAGAGGATAACTGAGCCCATATTTGCATGAATCATCCTTGCTTGGCAACCCTTCAACATCGTTATCTCCAACAGATGAAAATTAATTAAAAACGAACCTCAAATAAAGCATACGGATCATTCATTATCAGCTGTAATCAGACTCTTCAATATAGCAACTAAAAAAGATGTCTTATTCACACAGATTCAGCAAATTATCAACTTTTAAGGATTTAGAACTATAAATTATGCAAAAGATAGGATTTCAGGATGTTTACCAGAGTTCAAGTCAATCAGAATAGCTTTCATTTGTATTTAAAGCTTCAAAAACATAACAGAGTGTCTAGAACAAGATTAAACTTAGACTATAAATCCTTCAATTTCACTTTAAATGAAAATCTAGCTAAAGAAGATCTGAAATAGTATGCCAGACAAAAATATAAAAGCCATCATGAAGCCATTCGAGAAGATATTCTACATGCGTTTTCCATCCATAGAAATCAACAACCATGCAATAGCTACCAGTCGTTAGATTAGCAGCAACTCAATAATATGCACATGCATTTTAAAAACTCGAACAAAAGGGCACCTGATTACATCATTAATATGCAATTATATGCAAATCAATCCACAAATCACCAAGAAAAAATCATAAGAAATTCAAGTAACTCGGCTAATATGAGGTCATTGATACACATACCCCTTGAATTCTCTTGCCAGTGACAGGACATTTAGGTCCACTTGCTCTCTTTTTGGTGGTCTGATAGACCAGTTTCCCACCTTCATTCGAAAAAAATAAAACGTTAACCCAGTTATTACCATACTAAAAGCTAACGTATTCAGCAAAATATGAAAGAAGAATACCGGGGGTCTTAACGATGCGGTGCTGGTTAGATTTGGTGGCATAGCTGTGCCTTTTCCTGTAAGCGAGTCGCTGAACCATTTTTCCCCTTTGTGCTATTCCTCGCCTCCGATCTTTAACAGCGCTACAAGGAGAGAGAGGCCGACCACAGAGTTGAAGGTAGTAGAGAAAGTTATTAAATAGGGTTTGTGGATATGCAGAATCCTAGATCGGAGGGCTGTTACTGCGAGCCGTTGTTGATCTACGGTTGGAATTACATTTAGTGTGTCCCATGAAGTACAGTTTCCTTATATATTAAATGGGCCACAAGAGTTTCTCTAATTATCAATGGGCCTATCTGAGTAAATAAAACAAGCTCAAGTTTGACATAATTAGGTTTAAATGGAAGGTAGTAATCTATGTTAGCCTAAATTTCCACTAATAAACATTTTAATAATTTGCAAGAAAAACCCTTTTTTTTTTATAAAAACTATAAATTTTATTTATATTTTTTCTAATTCAGCCTTACTTTACTTTAATTAGGGCTGCATCAATAAATAATGATTTATATATTAATAATAAAACGATATGAATATTCAAGAATTTAACGGATACCTAATAATTAATTATTTATATTATTTTTTAGTAAAATAGTTTATAATGACTCAATTAGATGAAACTGATTTACGTTCATGATTATAAGTTAGCTTTGTGTAACATATTATATGTCTTTTGCATAATATATTAATTTTATAGAAGCATGGTAATCACCTCTATACCAACATAATATTGATCTCTAAATGGTAATTACTTTATTCTTTATTTTGAATTAACTGACTTAAGAAATGGAATAGAATATATATACATATGTACAGTATGTGATCAGCAAGGAAAAAGCAAAAAAGATGGGTCTACATGTATCTTCCTCCGAACAAAATTAATCCTGTCCAATTTACTGCGACACCATAGCAGTTGGTCCGTAGTAATTTTGGACATGTTAAGGACTCTTGCTACTAATTTCATATCTACTTGTGAGAAGAAATACAAAACTTGATCTGAACAACTCTCTTCTTGCTGTTTTTGGAATTTCTTTGATAGGCAGCTTCCACTTCTCAATATTTCTTTAAGCTTCTTCTCCTTCTGCATTTCACTCACAAAACATACCAGCCGTTCAGCCTCCATATTTAATTTTCAAGAAAATATTTAATTAATTTTAACTTACCTTTTGCAGACTTGTTCCGATTTCTGTTAGAAGCTCTAGTTCTTCAGGATCTTGAGGTTGGATTTGGGTTCCTTTTCGACTTCTTTGAACCACATTGTGTGTGTCTTTATCGGCTCGAACAAATCGCCAGAAAATCCTTATTGATTCTTCCATGATTTCTACTAATCTATCACTTTTAATTGCATTATCATTGTCATTTCTATTTCTTCTCCGTTTCTTGTCCTTCATGCTGTCTTCTGCATAATAATTAAACCTTCTATTAGTTGAGAAATAAGAATTCAGTTGGACACTAATAATTAGTCATCCGTCACGGGACAAATGCTGTCACACTGTTGATGAATAAATATAATTATTGGACTGCAAATGGCAATTTTTATTATTATTTACCTCTAATGACGGGAACTTGAAGGAGGTTGCGAAGAACGCATCGGTTCTTGACGTAATTTTGGATTCTTGGACCTTCAAAAGGTTCATTCTCTATAAATCTCTGCATAAGGACTTGGAATTGTTGAAATTCACCAGCAACTTCATTGTATCGGCGAATTCCATAAGGGTCAGAATCCCATATTTCTAGTGACTTTTGATACTGCCAATGAAGAATTTCCCATGAAAGACACATTTGACCAACATAAACCATTTCCAAATCACCATGCAATTCTCTAATGAAGCTCATCGTCGGATCGATATTGCACTTTTTTCTCTTTCCTGGCAGCAATTTCTTCGAAAGAAGTGATGTCAATGCCGGAGCTGACCCTTTCATACTCGAGATTGCTTCAATCGGATCCTTTGATTGAAGATATCCTATACATATATTGCCATTAAAATACAAAGGATCAGATACTAGACATTTTAACTCGTATTTAAAGAAAAATATTAATATTTTTAATATTACAAATAAAATTATTTTTATTAAAAAAAGATGAACACAATACTGATGGAGCAAATTATATTACTCGGGGTTAGAAGTCGTGTGACTTGCTCCACCAGTAAATTACTTAAAATAACCTTAATCATAATATTTAAATATTTTTAGTAGATAAATTTTTTATGACGCGATTATTATTAGATTATAAATTCAATAATTAAAAAAATATTACCTAAAAAAAGATTACGTGGAACATTAAAATGAGTGCAGGATTATTTTAGATGCAGAAGAGAATTAAGATTTAGGTAAAAAGCTATGGCATTCTATAACGAGATAAAGTTATTAAATGAGTGACGTATCTAGATTGAAAGTTAAAGGTAGGTAGAATAACATTAATAAAGATAATCTGTGTGCACCTTCAACAAACTATAAATTATAAGTTATATGTGCATAAAAGAAATTAGGTTAAGCATCACATGCTTAAAACAGATTATTACATCTTCCAACTAAATACGTATATATACAATTAATTTTATAGTATCATTCGTAACTTTTTACATATATTTATCTATTTTAAAAATTAAATAAAAATATTTCGAAGAGTTCGATTTCAAAAATCAATAAAAAAAAAGGACAAAATCATTCTATTTTTCAAATTTTAAATGAAAAAACTTACCCATTGCATACATCTTCTGGTAATTGAAGATATCGAATTTTCGCATCCGTTCTCTGTAACTTTTGTAGAATTTGTGAAGCTCACCCATTCTATCTTCATGGTGGAACTTATCATCAATCTTCCATGGCTTTAAATCTTCCATTATTTTGGGTGACTCGTCATCTTCTAGTATGGTTGGCAACCCCGTTGCCCTCACCTTTTTCAACTCCATTTTCAGTTGTTCTATCAATTCTTGATGTTCCCATAAAATCTCCAATCCATTTGAATCCACTTCTTCGTTGCCTGAATTCTGCATATTGGAACTGGACTCCTCTACGTTCTTAATCTCTTCCGCTCTATCACTGTCTTCTTCATCGATTTCTTCTGGTTCATATCCAGTTCCCAAATTCATGTCCTCAAAATCCAAACTTTCAAAATCTTTGTATGTTGAAAACCCTTCGCTAGATGATGCTGCCACGAATCGACTAATGAGTTCGTAGCTCGAAGCAATCGAATCAGAATCAGAATCAGGAGCAACGGAGTCTGATTGAAACTGAACATCTTTTTTGGAACTGTTGTGATCACTCCATATATTGTTCTCAAAAATACACCCTTCAACACATGTTTCAGACTCAAGCTTCTCTTTCGATTCTGCACTATCTTCAGAATTGTCTGCTTTTTCCTGTTCTACAAGTTTCTGAATAGGCAAAATATTGTTGCGAAAAGTCTTTTCATTGCCAATAGAATCAGCATTTAACTCTTCAACTTTGAGGCTAAAAACCTCCGGCTTCTCCACAAAGAGACTAGAATCTTGTAAAGAAAAGAAATCATACTTATTGGTGGTTTTATCATTCTCTCTGTAAGTCTGATACTGAAATTTGAAAATGAACTTTGGTGTCTCGTCTTCTTCTAAATCATCTTGGTCACTGAATTCAGTGAAATCAATTTTTGGTTCCTTAGCCTCGGCTTCTTTCTCTACAAGATCAGAAATTTGTTCTGGTTTCTCAGCTTCGGCTTCTTGCTCCATACAATCTGATTTATTTTCTGGTTTCACAGCTTCAGCTTCAGCTTCTTGCTCCACACTATCCAAAATTTGTTGGGGTTTCTCGGCTTCAGCTTCTTGCTCCATACAATTTGAATTGTTCATTTGAGAGGTGCCATTCCCTTTAATCCTGAATCAAATTTCAACAATTAGAATTATGTATAGAAAGAGCAAAATAGAGTTTTGTACAGAAGCACAAACAAGAAAATACCTGAAAAAAGTTCTACTGAGGAAACCGAAGAGAGAAAGGAACAGAGTAGAAACGGAGACCCATAAAGAGGCAAAAAAAAGAAGAAATTTTTGATGGAGAAGCCCATTAACTGACGACATGCTCAATAATCTAAAAAGGGTAATGATAAAAAAAAATCTCTTGGGAAGCCATCAATGTAACCCATAAATCTGATTTATTCATCTCGAAGCAAAAACAGAGCAGAGAAACAAACTGGTCATAGAAACTCTGATATCCAGTTTGAAATCGAGAACAAAATGGACTTTTCACCTGTAGAAAAAATAGAAACAATGCCAAAATCAAAGAACAAGTAATATGCATGGTAATCCGATTCAGAGAAGTTGAAATCTGACCTAAAATGGGAGATAAAAGAAAGGAATTGTTAGGCCAGAGTTAAGGAAAGAAAAGAACAGGTCAGCGACAGGGAAATAGGGTTTAAAAAGCTTGCTTAGAGCCTTGGGATTCTCGATACCGTTATTGATTTGGGTTTTGAGAAAGATTTCATCAGTTGAAGGGTCTCTTTTTTGTCTTATGTTTTATAATTATCTTGTGTCTGCTAAGAGCATAAGGTCCGTGCGTGACAGAGAAAGCGGAGAATTGGGTTAAATTGAAAGTTCACGCCTCGAATTTTCAACATTTTGGGCCATTTTCCGGTTTTACGTTGGAATGGATGTTGAAAATTAGGTCGGTTTAAGCTTATTAGTTGAAAGAATTTTTCAACATGGGTACGGATTTGGAATTTTGAATTAGCACAAAGGAAAGGAAAAAAAAAAAGGAGAGAAAATTTGCTATTCGCTAGAACGGCAGTATAGCATTGATGCAATTGGTCAGTAGACAATTGCTAAATAGTTAGTGAAGAAAAAGGAAATAAGGAAAGAGAGAAGACTTCCAATCCCAATGGAAGGATAGTTAGCTACTTTTTTTCCCCTTTTTGCTTACTCTTTTGGCAATATGCAATTTTCTTAACAACAATTGAAATTCGATTTTTCTTTTCGTTTAAAATAGGGGTGGGCAAAAAAAAAAAACTGAAAATCTGATTAATCAAAAAATTAATTCAAAATCAAACTTTTTTTATAGTTAATCGATCCGATAGATTCGATTATGATTTTTAATTTTTATATTTTTTTGTTAATAGTTACGATTTATATTTTTAAGTACCGATTAACCGGTTCATATATATATATATATATATAATTTTTTCTATATTTCTTTAAAATTTAAATAAAATAATATTTTAACATATATTTAAATTATATTTTTATTTTTACACTTTATTTTTTTTATATTTTTCTATAAAATTTATATAATACTTTAAACTAAATTTATATTATATCATTCTCTTTAATTATATAGTAATATTTATATATAATATCTAATTAACTTTTATATATATTATTTTTTATCATATATTGCATTCATATTTTACTTAACAATATTTAATTATATTTTTTTAATATTTTAAATTTTATGTTATAACATTTAATATTATCCAAAATTTTATTTAACTTAAAATCAAGCATATTATAATTTTAATGAATATCAAATCTATTTTATAATATTAGCTATTAATTTATATAATATGAATTTTGCTAGTAAATTATGTTTGTTTCATAATTTTTATATTAAATTATTTTACACATTTGAAATTGAGCTGAACTTTATCTAATTTTTTTATAATTTTATGTTAAAAATTTTAATGATTAATCAAAAATATCGGTTAACCAAATCGAAAAATCAAAATCGATGAATTGATTAACCATATGTAACGGACTGATTAATGGTTAATAATTTTAAAAAATTAATAATAATGGATTTATTGATTTTTTTGCTCATGCGGTGGTTAATCGGTTCATTTTTGAAAAATCTTTTTAGATAAATCATATATTGGCTTTTCAATATACAATTCTATGACAAGTAGTCAATATGATACACAATACAATTAATAATTTTTTATTAATTTTTTACGAAACGTTTAAAATAAGATTTTTATTTATGATTTTTTTTTGTCTTTTTCCTCAACAAGTTGCCATTAGGTATGGATCATTTGAAATTAAGGACTTAAATTTTTTATATGAGTTTTATGATGAACCTACCCATGAAATATATAGATTGCAACTTTTTAGAGAGAAAATTTTAAATATTTTACTAAAAATAAAATATTAAATGCAAGCAAGAATTTATCATCAACAAGTATGGATATAAACGTATTGTTTTTAATTTAAAAAAAATAATATATATTTTGGAGGTAACTATATAAAATATATTAGGTGATATTTTAGATCTTGTAAAAATCAAATGTAAAAAAATAATACTTTTTTTCTAAAACAATCACGCGCGGTGCTCCACAATTAAAAATGTACTATATACTACATAATAGTTTTTATTTATTAATTTATTTTAATTTTCAAACCTTTACATTTTAAAACAATAATTCAAATATGAAAGCTCAAATGAAGTATAATTTTTTGTTTTCTAACCTTTTTCGCTTCAGTTATTCTCTTGAATGTCATTTTCATATATGAAAAATTGTTTTATAAGTTTTAACTCTCCCAAATTGTGTGTTGACACTTAATTACCTCACCAAAGCTTGCTTGAAAGTTGATTAAGTGTTATAAGGTCAGTGTACGTACGTACTAATGATCATTTTTCTGTAGTAACATAAATGTGTGTTTGCCTGTCAAGAAAACATTGGGGATAGGTATGGCTCTCACAGTTGAAAATAGTCTTCCTTCGTCAATGCAATGCAACCCATGCATTTATGTTGTATTGGTACCATATATGCACTTAACATACTAAATATTATTTATTTAACTCAACGCATTATATAGAAGAACTTTAACTAGTGTATGATGAGCTCAGCAACCATGTTTAGAAGCTTCTAAACTATTATTTGAATTTGCATTTCCTCCATATTCAAAATATTAGGTGATTGCACACTCTGCGTTCTCAATTTTGCAACAATCATCCATTGATAAACCAAAACAAGATATAAAATTAAATGGAATATTTTTAATTAATTAGATTGGTATGAGTGTGCTCATCCACCTCCCGCGTAATTAAGAAAATATGATCTTTTTTACTTATTAAGGTTCAGGCAATTGGGCTGAATTTAACTTTTCGATCACATTCAAAAGCCACAACCTTTGATCTTTTTTCTGTATTTTTTACATTTCTTTCTCCCCTCTTCCTCAATTTCTAAATCAGATTTGTATTTTAAACAATTTTTGCTCTCTTTTTTCTCAATTTCTCAAGTAATTTTACCGGATCAGTATTCTTTTTTACTTTTATATTTTATAAACTGATTTTTTTGTATAAAATTAATTAGAACCGTGAATTAACATTTTATTTGACATAATTTCTATAGGCATAATATTATATTAATTTTTTTGTATGAACTGAATTGATAATGAGGATATTTAAGGAAATAAATTAGAAATAATTTTTTTATTTATTTATTTTATGTATAAAATTAAGGAATTTATTTTTAATTTTATACATTAATTATTTTATTCCAAGCGTGAGAATTCATTTACAAATGAATTCCATAATTTTATTTTTTTTATTCCAAGCAGGACCTTAAGTAACTCTTTTTTTTTTCACTTAATATAAAGAGAGGTTATACATTTAACCTTATATATATATATATAGATATATATATAGAGAGAGAGAGAGAGAGAAAAATTAAGAAAGAATGGAATTTTGAACATGAAATCACTCTATACATTAAAACTAGTTTTAATGCTAAAATATTCCAAATAGAGGATTTTAATAAATTTTAATGCACAAAGAAATCTATTTACACTCTCTAAAATTAAGATCGGTTATTCTTTGCTAGTTTGATAACTACTGCCTGGTGTTTGCTGTGCTCTGAATGAGTTAAGTAGTACAGGTCTGCTGGAATCCCCTGTTTGTAATGTTGTTGCTTATGTTTAATACAATTCTGGTTTATAAAAAAAAAAAAATGCTTACTAGCTGCATATGGGCTAAGTGGAACCTAGATCTAATTTTTATAAACCTGATGAAAGAAAAATATATAATTAATGAGCAATTAAAAAAGAAAATTACATATAGAGGTAAATGGAAAAAAGGAAATTAAAAAAAAAAAAAGAACATGTGAAAAAAAAGCTCCTATTAGTGTGATTGTTGAATGGAGATGTTATATTAATGCAGTAGTTTTTGCAGATCAAGATAGAAGTGGCTTTGGGGTATTATTTGGAACTCTGATGGATGGTTTATTGGGGCTATTTTGAGTCATTTGCTAGGGTGTTTTGCTCCTGGCATTGCGGAAGGTTTAGCTCTTCGTTCAGTGCTTTCACGGATTGACGTCTCTCTCTCAATTACACATGCATATATATTTGATATGTGAAGTATGTTAAGGATATGCGCAGTTGTTGGGTTGGTCGTAGTAGGAAGACGGTTAAATTTTTTCATTATGTTGGGAAGAGAAAAGCCGAATACTTCAAGAACCAAATTTTAAATTTTTCATTATGTTGGTTGAAAATATATAATTATAAAAAATTAATAAAAAAGTATTTAATAATTTGTTTGATCGTATGAAAAATTCGTAATATCCAGTAAAAAAAATATTTTAATAAACTATAATAAATATTTTATAAAATTGATATCAATTAATAATTTTTTTTATCATTTATTACATTTGTCTCTTGTAATAAAAATCAAAAGCCCATAAGTTGGAGGTTGCTGACAGGGCTTTTCACATGGAACAAAGGGGTTCGAACATGTGGCAGCCCTTTTGCCGCATAAATTTACATTATTTTTATATTTATTATTATAAAATAAGGTAAATATATAATTTTTCAAACTATCACTATTTATTAAATTATTTTTCTAAATTAATTAAATATTAAATTATTTTTTTTAACTTATTAAAAATATCGTATTATCCTCTTGTAAGATATATTTGTCAATTTATAATTGATGCGTGAAAAACACGCGTCAAATAGTAAGAGAATATTAATTTGATATTTTTAATAAATTTTAAGAAATAATTTAACATTTTTAATAGTATAGAATATATTTTTTATATTTTAAATAAATTTAAATGGTCAATCTAATATTTGTAATAAATTTAATAAAATAATATAATATATAATTAATTTAATAGAAAAATTTAGTGTATGATGATAATTTAAAAGAGAATTTATATATTATTCTATATATATTATCCCTTATGGAATAAGATAAAAATATTATTTTCCTTTTTACGAATTAATGATTCCACGTGCTCGGCGGCTGTGGCTGTGGGTTAGCTCTTGTATTTGTAAAAATGGGGTGCTCAGAAGCTACATGGTTTTAATACTACGATCTAAAATATGTCTTTTCATTCAAGATATGCAATTATATTTATGTACTTTCGCTTTCTATACGATACACTGTATATGTTTATAAAAGTATAAAATAGGTGAAAATTTTTTAAATTAAATTAATTTTGTATTTTTATGTTATTAATCAAAATAACTTTTATTAAAAATTATAAAATAAAATAAGGAGTTTTACGTTGAGATTGGGTAGCAATTGGAACAAACTAAAATTTTCTATGTATTTCATTACAACTAGAACCCAACTCCCTTTATAATTGTTACTTTTAAGTTCAAAATTGATTGCACCAAAAGATAAATATCTTATTTAACTTTCATATTTTTTGGCGAAACAAATTATAGTATCCTTCAAATATTTTTCTATTGTTTTAATAATTTTATTATTGATATAACTAAATGTAATTTGATATTATTGTATTAATATCAAAAATAATATTGATAATATAACTAATTTGAAAATATAATTTTAGGTTTATATATATATATACACACACATACATACATACTTACTTACATCTTAACTTAATCCAATAATTCATTTGAACATTTTAATTTTAACAATAACCTATTGAGTATATGTAATTGTTAATTTTACAAATAACAAATATAAATTTACACCGAATTTAAAAAATTAAAAAACATGATAATCAATTATGCCGATTGACATCACATAACATAAAAATCAATAAAAAAGAACAATCTATTCAATTTTCATTTTTTTTTCTGTTTCACTATGCATATGAGACATATATTTTAATTACAATAGTTCAAATACTAAATCAGTGCAATTGAATGTCACATGCTCTAATTTTTAAAAAATAATATGAATTTATGTATTTACTATTTATAAAATTAATAAATAATAAGTATATGTACTTAATAGGTTATTGTTAAAATTTAGGTAATCAAATAAAATGTAGAACCAAATTCGGGTGTCTTCATAGGCATTAAGCCTAATATTTAATATAATATTTTATATGAGAAGAAAATTAGAAGATTTGATTTCTAATCCAAAATTGTTTTAAATTTTAATACAGAAAGGAAAAAATAGTGTGGATTTAATTTATGAACCAAAATTATTTAATATCGAAAATATTAATAACGGGCTTAGTTTTTTTTCTTATGTAGTTAACCATATGTTTATGGTTTACTTAGATTTAATTTTATTAATGAATTATTAATGTTAATATTTAATTTTAATTATCTTACAATAATTTAAAGTAGTCATGATAGTGTTATAAATAGAAATTAACACTATAAGAAAACTGGCTGGGTTTTAATGACTAAAAATTAGCAAAGGGATGAAAATTCGGTCTTAAAAAGATACGATCAACGAAGGAAATTTAATCCGATCATTAAAACTCAAAATTTAAGATTTAAATTTGATTGTTAATAAATTCAAAATCATGTCATTACTGTCAAATAGAAGTGCGGGACTTCCAAACCATTTGCCTCCAAAAATAATTCTCAATTATTTTATTAAAATAAAACAAAAAATATAAAGGTAGAAACCCGCGCAGATCCACAAAACCCAAACCCGCAGTTTGTTTTTCATCCATATTTATCATCTCTTTAAGCTTCCTCTCAATCCTCCTAAACCCTAACTCCTTTCTCTCTTTCCCGCAGTTTGTAGCCACCACCATGAGATGAGTGAAGGCCAATGCGGTGGGGCTTTTGCGCAGAGAGACGATTGTTTTATTTGGAAATAATATCGATTATTTTGTTACCGATGAAAATATCAGTCAATATTCCCGATGAGACAGAGTTGGTTTGTATTTTACAGCTTTTTCCTTGATTTTTAAATGAGATCAAATTGGGCATGCTGAGATCAAATTTTTGATGCACACATCCACTGAACTTGTGGACATATGGATCTCTCCTGAGGGAAAGCTTGCTCAGTCTTCTCGGTCAAAGTTACATGTGAGAATCTTTTTAGACAATAACAAAGGTGTTGAAACAGTTAAGGAGTATTTAATGAAGATGGAAAAGGAGGTTGGGAAGAAGGTAAGCATTTTATTTGTTTAAACATAATCATTTGGGAACTGCTTATTATCTATATGTTATTCATGAAATTATCAAATTGATGCTCTGCACCTTAACCTCTTGAGTTTTCATAACAAAACCTCCATCTCATTCAGTGTGGGCTATTTGACAGTTCAATTTATGATCACCTCACAAGAATTTAACATTCTAGAAGCTATTTGGGTTGCCACCAGAAGAATTTCTTACCAGCGACTTTACCCGCTACTTGAAGAGGAAAGAATTTCTTTTTTTTTTTTCCTCCTCAAATTTCCACCGTACCTTAAAACAAGTAAGCTCTTTATTTTTTTCTATCTACTATTCGTTTTATTTTGTTCTGTGTTTTTCTACACATCTTTAACCCTAATATCATCTTCTCTAGATTTTATAGCGATTGATTTTACTTTATTTTTCTCCGATTAATTACGCATACTTTTGTTCCGTTTTGGATAGTTGAGGAATTGAGATGTTAAGAATTTAAGCAGTGTTCAAGTGAAAAGTGCCCGAACTGGAAATTCTGTTTCTTATAGTCATATACTTTAAATTTTTTTATAGTTCTAGATTATTGAAATAACGTTTTTTTTCTTCTTAAATCAAGAGAATGTTATGCTGCGTTTTTATTTTGTTTGTTTAACCCTTGATAGATGGCTGAACTGTTATTGCGGCTGCCTGGTTGTTTTGGTTGGATTTTGTTTGGAGGTAAGTAAGTGGAAGGGTATTGTGATTGTTAGATTGAGAAAAAGATTTGTATGCAAAGGACAGTTGCTATGCTGCCATTCCATTTGAAAACAACAATTGGAAATACATTTGGAAAACATAGCTATGATGCTGATATTTCTCTTAAATTAAGTACACAACCAGCTCTACCATTTAAGTGAACAGATTCTCTGTGATGGATTAAAATTGGGGAAGAAGTTAGTTGCTGCTTTAGGATAGATGCATGTTTCAAAAGAAATTTGAGCCATAATGACTAATTATGTGCCATTGACTAGACATGTATCAGTAATAATTAAGTACGAATATGCTTATATGTTTAAGTAATAGTTTTTATTGGCATCACATGTTAGAGTAAATAGTTCATGGACAATTATTTTCAAGATAATGTTCAGTTTTTAGTCATAGTATCGTTAAGGTTCAAAATTGCTTATTATTTCTTATAAAGTTACAAGATCATAAATAGTAAATGGAGGCTAAATACTAAATTGTATGTTTTATGACAAGTAGTTTTTAAAGCAATTACTGGTGTGCGTGTGCTACAATTAAAGGAAATGAACCAAAGGTGATATAAATTAAAGACTATAAAAGAAAAGAGACAATATCTGCTGCTTGCTTTAGTTTGGAGAATTTCCAATATTATTGTGTGAAAGTTTGTATTTGTAAAAGTTACCGGAAATGTTAGTTTAATTTTACAATTTGTTGCTTTGGTTCTTGTGCTTGTGTAAGATTTTGATGTTATTTGAAGAAAGAACAGAGTTTTTGATTCGCCTAATGTGCGATTTGTAATATGCATCCTGCATCACCATCTTCAAGTGAATCCAAAATAGAATGAAGCATTTAACAGGTAAGTAAATAAGTTACAGAGTATAAAAAATTCTATAATATTTTTTAAGTATATGACAGCATATATATAGTTTTTTGAAATATTAATAATTTCTTGTTTCATGATTGTAATTGTATTTTACATGTATTTTCTGTAGTCTTTTTATATAAATTCACATCATGTTTGATTTGCAATATGATAATATGTTGTTATTATATTATTAAACTTATTATTATTTTTTACTTTCTTAGCCATTTGATCTACTGTCTTTATAAATGAAAATTAATTATAAATTTATGTTTTAAATTCTATAGGTTTTTCGAACAATGGACAACAAAGATTTAATGCTCATTATTTATTTTTCTGAAAATTCTAGTTAGATATATATTGCTGTAGCAAGGGGCTATTTTTTTAAACAAATTTGTATATGACAAATAGAATGTTAAACAATTTCGAAATATTGATATACTTTATAATTGATTTTTTGTAATTTATGAAAAAACTATTTATTATTTTTGGATATGTATGTATGTGTGGGAGTGTGAATGGGGTGTATATGAAATATTTAAATAAAATTATTTATATTAATGATCGGATTTACATTTAGCGATGAAAAATCCGGTCGCGATCAAGAGTCTTGACATCCTGAAAATGAAGTACAATTAACAAAGAAAAAATTCGGTCGCCATTTGTAATCATTAATGAAAGGATTTCCTTCTGTTGAAAATATAAACAATCAATAAAGGAAAATTTTGATCGTTATAAGTTAATTTTTACGATCGAATTTTCCTTTGCTGGAAGTGAAAAACAATTAACAAAGAAAAAATCCGGCCGTTAAAGGGAATTTTAACGATCGGAATTTCCTTCGTTAAAAGCAGAACACAATTAACGAAGGAAAATCCTATCATTAAAAATTTATATTTAATAACCGAATTTGTTTCGGTCATCAATACCTTTAATGACCAATTATTAATCCGGTCATATATACTATTAACGATGGGGCTTCTAGCGGTCGGTGAAGGTCGAATTTTTTTGGTCGTTATATTATTTTAACAATTGGATTTTAATTTTTAACGGTCGAATTTTTTTTGTTAAAGAGCATTTTTCTTATAGTGTAAAATATCAAAATCAAAAACTTTTGTAAGGAAAAAAACCTAGAAAACTCAGAATGAAAAAAATGCATGTTCTATTATCAAAAACTAACATGCATGAAATATACAACTATATTCATAAACTAATAAAGATTTTATCTATTCATGAAAGAAAAAAAGATTCTTATTAAAAGAAAAACGATATAAAAACGAGTTATTTTATGAGTTTTATTTATTAAAGTATAATGAATTAATTATTTAATTTTTTTACGGGAGAACTGTGTAGATTTATGCCTCAATGTATGATATTGAGGGAGGGGAATGGATTTCATCCTCCTTCAATATTGATGCTAGCAATTTCGTCTTTCTTCAATATTGGGTGTATTCTTCCCCCTTCTTTTGCATAATTTCGAGCTCTTATATTGATCGATTTTGCTGGAATTTTGATCATCTGATAAGCAGCATCAACTCATTTTATTTCAATTGTAGCACTTTTCATCCTGTTGCAGAGCAAAGGTCTTTTCTATTCCTCATGTGGCTTCTTTTCCTTGAAGCGAAATGGAGAGTGTGTTTCTTTGGGCGAAGATGCTCCTTCCCCATTTTCCTAGTTTGCCTGGAGATGAAGAGAGGGGCATTCATTTCATCCCTTCTAGTATTTTTTTCAATAGGCTAATTTTGAAAGTCTTCTGTATTTATTAGGTGGTGTCTCTAAAGAAAGATGCTTTACTTCCTTTTGGACCTAATGTGAGATTTTTTGCTTTCTTTCAATCTAAAATTTCATTTTCACCATCCATGATTTTTCCATGTAGTCTCAAAAACTTTTATAGGATTCTTATTTATTGGCTTTCTCTCTGTGATCCTGAATCCATATTTCTTCGAAAGGTGTAAAGGGTTGGATGTTTTTTGTCAGCCATTAACTTTTAACAAAAGTACCAAATGATAAATCATAAATTTTTATAATAGAAAAAGAGAATCCTTAATAAAAGAGAAGGGGGAGTTGAAGTGCCTTTGTAGGCTAATTCCGATCGGACTATATAGCTCGCAAGCCCTGCAAAAGGTGCTTGCCCAATTATACCGGGTGTTAGCATTTCGATGCTTAAGTTAGAAATTAAAAAGAAAGTTCTTAAAGAGAGAAAGTATGGATAAACTAGAGAGAAGAAGTGTCAAGTTTGTAGAATGAATTTGCTATTTATAAAGCCTGAAAAACTTAAACATTGTTCTTGAATAGTTGGCTTATTTTGAAGTAGGTATGTCCTATTGTATAGGTGATGGTGATTTGATAAAAGCGTGTATCAGATAGTCTTGTAGTGGCAAGAAAAGGTTATTACTCCGATCGGACAACCTTATTTCTTGTGTTTTAGCCAACCGTCTGGAGACTTAGTTGTTTATGAGCCTTCTAAGAAATGGACTTATGATGTTTGCACTTGGTTATGATTTTTAGGGTATTATCAATTTCTATTTATTTATTTAATTATTTATTTTTGTGACATGGGTAATATAAAAGTATTGGGTTTAGGGCCTCAAATCCCAAAATACTTTATAGGAACAACAATATTACATATGAAATGGATAGTCTAATATATATATATATATATATATTTGATAAGCTGTGATTTTATTAATTAAAGAGAAGTGGGAGCTAAAGGTTGCCCAGCAACAAACAACGAGAAGCAAAACCCTCAGGCTCCCATTATAACTGCAAACCGAGGAGCCAAAAAACTAAACCAACCAGAAAAAATCAAATAAGAACTGGAAAAGGGACCAAGAAACACCACCAACTGACAAGGAAAATATAACCTTTTCCTCCAAAGCTCAGAAATAAAACTCGAAAACCTGCCAACTCTAACCCAAACGAACCAGGCCACAGCAACCAGTAACTAAACCCAACTGAAAAGAAGCAGACAGCTACAACAACTGAAACTTATTCTAATATGATATAATTTTTAAAACTCAATATTTCAAATTAATAATAAGAAAATAGCTAAGATGAGGATCCTCCACCTCATGTTGCATATTGAAAAATACTTACCTAAATTAATGTACGAATAAATTAATAAAACAATAACGCTTAAAATAAATAAGTTGAAAAATTGTAGTTGGTTGAAAAAGTGGCACGTAGTTGGTTACTAATAAATCTATATGTTCTTATACCGTTGGTTTGGTACATAAAAATTCATGAATCGAATTTAAATAAAAAAAATTTTACTCGGAAAGTTTTCACTCAAATATAAACTAAACTCATAATAAAGCGTAACCAATATACGATAATTACCACTTTACTCATTTTAAATATCTTATTTTATGTGATAATTTTTTAATAATTTGATTTATAAAATTTTGAAAGATGCTATTTATACAATTCATTTACATCAATCAAAGATAAAATATCTTGGGGTACTATTATTGAAAATATAAATCAAATAAATACAATTGAAGCTACAAATCGTGTGAGTTACTAGTTTACAGGCTTTGATAATTAATTTGGGGTTGATGCAATTATATCATTTTAGGTTGTCATTTTATGAGTGGCGTTTGGCTGGATTATTTCAAGTTTTAAACAATTATATATATTGAACAATTTGTAATGTTAGATATTTTAATTATGACCCATTCATACTAAGTTATAGACTTCAAGTTTGAATATTCTTGTAAAATAACGCTACATGTTGCAAGAAGAGGAAAGCAACGAATCCGATTATAGAAAAATTCCAGAGAGAAGCCCAAAAAAATCAAGCATGATAATAACCAGAGTCTTTGTCTGTCTCCTTAATTAATTAATTAGTGTCGATAAGGTCAGAGTACAAAAATCATAATCAGCATCATTAATCTTTTGAACCACCATGAAGGTGACCATCATCCATACTATACTACTGCACATTCATAATACTTGTCAATATTTGAGCCCTAACCAATTTGAAGCATCAATAATATCTCTGTTTACATCCCCAGCAGTTTGCTGCTTTAATAGTATCAATATTTAATTATATCCTCCGTTTATACATATATAGGGGTCCTCCTCATCTACACCAATTAACATAATTACTTGATTTAACCCTTATTTATATATAATAGTTACTAAATTTTAATTAACAGCTCTAATGGATGGCGATAAATATTGCTAATAAATTAATAAACTGCATAATAAGCTACTATTTGCAGCTAACTTCAAAAGACAAAATCAACACTATCACATACTATGACTTATTCTTCCATGATGTAATTTACATGCATGACCGTTTAAAGATCGGTTTTACTTGGGAAACTTAGCATTAATTCATTCAATATGACCCGTCGTACCTGAGGGAATATGAACTGTTGGAGTACTATATATATATATATATTTGATCGATTTTTTCATGTTTAGTACATATAGTAAGTCCAAACACATAAAAAAAAAAAAGAAGAAAAACATTGTGAATCATCAGATCTAGGGTCATTTAAGTATCCAGCAAGAATCACAGAGGCCAAGGGTAGGGATACAATAAAAGTCTCTGGTTCTCATTCTCTCTCAAAATAATTTCTGCTCAGAGACTTTAAGCAATAGTCAATTTACGCATAATAAGAAGGGCTTTTACTTGGTTTTACCAGACTCAAGGAGCTCAATAAATAAACAGGAGTAATTAATGGTATTACGGTGCAAACCCACATTGAATGCCTCGCGGCAGAAGAGGAATTGGCAAAGCTGACTTTGGGTTGTCCCACCACTTAATGCATTTGCTGTCATCTTTTGACTTTTATGGATACCATTGTTCTTTCTTTTAGTTCAGCCTCTGTCTCTGTCTCTTGTCTCTCTCTTCTTAGGCTCTTCTTCTTCTTCTTCTTTTTTTTCTATATATGCACACCAAGTTACTCACCTTCCCCTTGTACGATTATCCTTCCTTTGCAATAACATTGACGCTCACAGAGAGAAAGGGAAAACATTTTGAAAAGCTTTGAGTGAAAATAAATCAGATTCAGCCAGGAAACAAGTTAAGGAAAAGAAACAAGACTTGTTTGTTGGTTTGTGGAATTATGGGTAGGCCACCTTGCTGTGATAAGGTTGGAGTAAAGAAAGGTCCTTGGACTCCTGAAGAAGATATCATGTTGGTTTCTTATATTCAAGAACATGGTCCTGGTAATTGGAGATCTGTGCCCACTAACACAGGTTATTTTTGCTTCTTTATTTTTTCTTTTTATGTAGCTTAGGGTTTCAGTAAAATCTAATTAATTACTTAATCATGCGTTCATTTGTTTTTCTTCTTCAGGTTTGCTTAGATGCAGTAAGAGTTGCAGGCTTAGATGGACTAATTACCTGAGGCCAGGAATCAAACGTGGTAATTTTACTGATCATGAAGAGAAGATGATTGTACATCTCCAAGCTCTTTTAGGCAACAGGTTAATTAATCACTTAATTAATTACTTATACTTGAGTTAAAGAAACGTTAGTCATAAATTAGTTACTAATGAAGAAATTAATGATGCTACAGATGGGCAGCCATAGCTTCATACCTTCCACAGAGAACAGACAATGATATTAAGAATTATTGGAATACCCACTTGAAGAAGAAGCTGAAAAAGCTTCAAAATGAAGGTCAATCAAGAGATGGCTTCTCTTCATCTTCATCTTCATCACTAATTTCACAGCCAATCTGTAGAGGCCAATGGGAAAGAAGGCTTCAAACTGATATTCATACAGCAAAACAAGCTCTTTATGAGGCCTTATCTCCACACAAACAAACCACCAATTGCTTAACTGACCTTTTCAAACCCTCCAATGGAGATCATCATCTTCATCGTAGTCAAGCTTCTGCAAAACTAGCATCATCAACATCATCAACCTATGCATCAAGTACTGAAAATATTGAAAAGTTGCTTAAAGGCTGGATGAGAAATGGACCTAAAAGTAATTATAAGCCACAAACTCCACTGGCTTCTGTTAACAAGAAGACTGATTCTGTGTCCAGTGATCAAAGTAAAACTGAAGATATTGAATTGACAGAAGCACTCGAATCTGTTTTTGGGAATTTTGAGTCTTTTGATTCTGCAAATTCTGATTTTTCTCATCAGACCATGTCACCAGAAGAGGATCAAGCTAGTCTTTTTCAAGATGAGAGCAAGCCAAATTCTTCAAATTCACTTTCATTGCTTGAAAAATGGCTCTTTGATGAAGTTACTCTTACTACTCAAGGAGAAGAGAATAATCTATTCTAGATGGGACTTGAAGTTTTTTTTTTAGTTCAATTAATTAACTAGTGTATGCCCCTAATGATTTTTTTTTTCCCTAAGGTGTAGTTATTGTTTTTGGATTTTTGTTTTTAATTTTAATATTATGCTTTAGGTCTTTGAAGTTGTTTAATTTGGGTGGCCTTAAGCAATTAAAGGCTACCCCTTTAGGGCTAGAACACAGAAAGTGTATATCCCAATTTATTATGTGTTATATGTTTTCTACTCAGAATAAATAATTAAATTCCTACCTTAATATCTTTCTATATGCTCTTAATAAAATGATTGATTTACTTAATTTCCTCCTTACTTGGAATCTTTATGTAATTTTCCTATACCATCATTCAAGATATTTTTCTTGTTTATCGATAATTGATACGATGGTATACCAATTTTTGGTGTCGTTTTCTTTAAAAAAAAAAAAAAATTTACAGTTGTAATGAAATTCCAAAAATTATTAGGTTAGAGTTTCTATTTTTATTTTTTTAAGAAAGATATAATATCTGTTTATAACTATAAATATTATTAGAAAAAATTGAATTTGATATTTTTTACACTTTAATAGAATGTTGAGCTTCAAATCAACTCATGGCAATTTAGATATATTTGATAACTAAAGGTTTCTTTTAAATTTTAAATTGCAGTAATTTAAAATTTTCCTATAAAAGTGGTAACGTTAAACTAAATAAAAAAAAATTTTACGAATAGAACTTATTTATTTATTTTTATTTTAAGCATAATAGAATTTATTTATAAAGCTTTTATCCTTTTGATGTAAATTATTTGTTAGTTTTGAAATCTTGATATATTACAAAAATACAAGAATATGGGCACTGGCTAGTAGTTAGTGAGAGGATAGGTAGCTTTTATTTATTGGATGTGATGTAGAATTAAAGTGGGAGAGCTGTTTTCTTGTGAATTTGTTCATGCCAACTTTCTTAAGAATGGAGAAAGTCAACCATCATAAAGCTTGCATAATTGCAAACTAATCAAAGTAGAGGTAACAGTGTATACAGTACACGGTCAATAATTTAAGGCAGAGAAACTCTGATTACTTTGAAGTTAAGGGGACATAAATACGCGCAACTAACTTAAGATTATTATCATTATTCTTGTTATTATTTAATAATATATCTTTAGATGTAGGAATAGGTGGAATTAAAATGCTAATAGGATGAAAAAATAGTCAAATTTTAAACATTTTGAATTAAATGTGATTCTAATAGTAATATACTACACCCTCAATTATATTTTAAAATATTATTTTTTCTATTTTACTTTATCATACTTTAAATATTTTTTTTAAAAATTTGAGGAATAAATTTACATGTATATTTTCCTTTATTATACACCTTATTAAATATTTTTTTATAATAATTTTCTATTTTACTATATCATACTTTAAAAATGTATACAATCCAGTACGTTTAAATTATAGTGAAAATCACAGGAAAAATCCCTTAACCATCCAATTCTGGAATCAAAAAATTGTTAGTGTGCAAGACAACATTTTAAATTCGATTAAGCAGGGTTGCCTCATTTGGAATCAAAGGCTAAGTATTTCATTGCGTATAATAAAAGGAAAGAATTCATCATTCATGAATCGATCCAAATCAACCCAACACATTAATGACCCAATCCATTAATGACCTATATTTTTTGATCTATTAATAACCCAATTCATTAATGATTCATTCATTAATGATCCAACCAAAATTTGTTCAATTCGTCCATTTGCCACCTCTAATGTAAAAGGATATTTTTTATCAATTACTATAATTTATTTTTATAAAATTGAGATATTTTAATTATTTTCTTGATTTTTGTAAAAAATATAAAATTATTTTTTAAAATGGGATGGAGGAAGTAGAAGAATTGAAAAATAAAATGAAAAACACATAATGTATTTATGTCCATATTCAATAATAATAATAATAATAATAGAAAAGCCAACCTGTACTATTATATATGAAGATTTCAATACTCAAGCCTTTTTGTTTATTTATTTATTTCTATCAGAATTTCGTGACTCGACCCCTCTTTTAATTTACAAATGGCAAGGTTTGTGTAATATACGAAGGCATGAACAGCATGACCAGCTTCCTCTTTCTAGTTATGTGTATATGTATTTTTCTTTTCTTTTATTACAAATTTATAAATTTACTTTTCTTAATAAAAAGCAGCAAGAATTTTTTAGTGGCACGGTTGCACATGTGAAGGTATTCGCTAATTATTTTTATTAATCATTCGGTATCCGAAATTCACTGACCGACTAAATTCGAATTCGGAACGTCGTTGCAGATTAAGCTTCCTTGTCCCTCCCCATGGGAGAGGTATTCGCTAATTAATTAATTAATTAATAATATACTTTTCTTTAAAAAAGAAAGAAAAATAAAGAAAGAAAAAAGAAAAGCAAAATTGATATTGGGCATCCAATAATACTAATAATAATAATAATTGTTGTAAAATTAATTAGAGTAAAGACAGATATAATATGAATAAATAATTTTTTCTTATTGATATCACTATTAAATAACCAGAATGGGGTATTTATAGGTACAAAATAGAAAAGTTAGACTTTTACTAGAATTGGAAGAAGGATAAGTTTGATAGCCATCCATATATTTCATAATTATCACAATACTTTTCCTTGGATGACTATGAATATGTCTCGTTAAAACTTGGCTAAGAAAAATCTAGTGGAATAAAAATTTAGCGAAGAAAAAAAGTACAGTATTCACGGGCTATATACTTTCCCTCAAAAATACAATAATTATAACATTTTCTTAAACTAAAAGCATCCCAATATTGCTTATATACTTTCTGAAAATCGAAATTGGTACAACTTTGATGAAAAAATCAGCTAATTTGCTACTTGAGAAAAATTTATGATTTCTTCATACTTCAATATTGTTGGTCGTTGTTTTTAAACAATAATCTACAAACTGTTATATTGTATTGAGTTATAACTTTCAGTCACATGAGTTTTTAATTAAATTTATGAATAGCTAACATTGAGTAATTCAATAATTACTACTCTTATAGCTAAAAAATTTGACATCTTCGGGTGTCTGGACTTCTAATCCAAATATTTTATATGAATTTAATTTGCTATTCACATTGATATCGATATTTTTTTATAATTATAGACTCATACTTATTATTATTATTATTATTATTATTATTATTATTATTATTATTATTATTATTATTATTATTATTATTATATTTCATAAGCAACTGAATATGTAAATACATTATTAGCAACAATTATCATCCATTTTCTTATCTCATGTAATTTACCATTACTATAGGATTATTTTTCTAGAAATATAGAGCTGTTAAGTTAAGTTACTTTTCACCTCTTCAAGAATATCACTTTGAAAATTTTTATTTCATTTTCTTTTAAAGATTGATATCTTCCCCATTAAAAGATCTGCCACGCTTCTGACAGACTTTAAAATCATTGATAATATTATAAAATATCCTGTATGGACAATAATCGTTTACCTTTTCTATTTGGTAAGTCATACTATCAATCTTAAGGGGCTATGGATATTCATAATCATGAAATTTATAGTACACACTTTTCCTTGAATGTCCATTAATTAATATGTATTGTGCCTTATTAAAACCCTACTTGTAAAGAAAAAAGAGTAAACAATATCTTTGATACACATCATAAGTTGCCTCATTAAAAATTTTAATAGGAAAACACAAAGGGAAAAAATCTTAGTTAAGAAAAAAACAGTACAATGTGTATTTTTCTTCCTATTATAATAATATCGGTACACAACTTTAAATTTATGTATGCAGAGTTTCGATACATGATATTATAAAGTTATTTTCCTCAAAATGAGCCACATATCTTCTGGATATGCTTACCATATATCTTTTGGATATATTATGCATGGAATAAAAAATAACAACTAAAACTTATTTTATAAAATTACATGTTGTACATTTATAAGTATGTACAAATTCATCTATACATATTTCATTTCTTTAAGATGAGAAATCTTATAAAATTTAATCATATAGTCATAGGTATAACGGATACATAACCAATGTACTTTTATATCATATCATAAATAAATTATCCATTCTCAAATGGTTTTCTTAACCATTTCTATTCTTTCTCTTAATTATCAACCACTTTTGGTGGTGAAAATTAATCATATAGTAGTACTAATTATCATTTTTTGAACATACTATTTTTATGGCTATAATTCTAAAATATTTCATTCACTTCAAGGAATGAAATAGATGTAATAAAATAATTTCATAACATGTATATAGCATAATCATATAATAGCTATAGTAAATGAATGCATTTAGTAACTTAATTCAAATATTTTTAAATAATTACTTAAATATAATAAAATCATCCAAATAAAATATATGTGATTATATAGAGAACTAAAATCGTTAAAATAATATGTAATTTTAAGTACCAATTTGATAATTACTAAATTGGCAAACAGTAAAAACTTATTATATTCATTATAAGCAAATATGTATTTTTACAATCAATGCCAATTCATTGCAATAAATATCATAAAATAAATAATATTTTGGCATGAATATCAATTATACTCTTTTGGCATCATATTTTTCAATATTTTGACTTGCAGATCCAAAATTTCATATTGAATACAATTAATATATGTATTTTTCAACATATTTAATTTTAAGATCCTCACTGTGTTGAAAATATTAATATTAATATTTTTACACAGAAATATTATCAACAACTTTATCATTTTCAGTTTCTTTTAATGACAAATGATATATTGAGATATTTTATTTAATTTTAGGTACCTAAACTGTAACACCACTTACCCGATCCGATGAATGGGCCGGATAAGGTTGTCACAACTAAACTATGGTTTGAGTACACTCAAATCAAAATAAATTTTACCTAAGTCATCACATATTCCAATCATTTCCTCTTTATTTTTCCTAAAAATTTCAGTAGAATTTCCTCTAAATATCATCAACCTCCTGTAAATAAAAGTACAAAAATAATACTTCTTAAATCATAAATTCATTTCTACCACCTCAAACAAACTCCAACACAAGTGATTCCCATCCTCCTTAATAAACAGTCCATCTGAGTTTCACCTATAAGAATATCATTATACAAATAATTTCTATTCTCCGTTGTATCTATAATAACTTCAATATACAGTTTTCATAATTACATAATTCTCTTTTAATATCAACAAGGCACTGAAATCGTATACATGACAAAAGAAAATCATGTTAATAAATTCAACTAAATGTAGTTATTGTGCTCCAACCAAATTCCTTGATATAGCTAACTGTAGTCGATATCGAAATTTTCTGCATACAAGTTAATCTTCTAGATCCTCAACCTACACGCAAAAAAGAAAAATCACGCATTAAGCTAAAAGGCTTAGTGGTGACAACCAAATTTATCTCTCCTAAATAACAGTTTGAAATATATATACATAAAATTTCAAACATGCAAATTCAAAATCTCAAAGCCAATGAAAATTCTCTATATTCAGCTTATAATATGTTCAAAAAAATTAATAATAACTTCACATGCAGTATACATATATATCTATACACATACCATATCATAAGAAGCATCATAATTGAATCTTACTTTCCACCATCGCCAAGTCATTTATTATGATGCATTTAAGCTCATTAAGTATATAGTCAGTTAGGTATAGCTTCATAAAATATTTAAATATTCTCATCTCAATGCATGGATTATTCTGTCATACAATCTACTATGAGTAGTATTAAAATACATGCATGTATATCACGCTTCATCAAATACTTATTTTATGCATAATCATCACAATACACACATAATTTCATATTTTTGTTTTGCAATACACCTTTAACTCAAGTAGACCATCAATTTAAATATTAAACCCATATCAAACTATTAATACACTAGATGATATATAATATTTAATCCATACCTATAAATATTTTTTATAGCATTTAAGTATTAATTCATTTCATTACTTATTTACATGTGACATTATTTCACTCCATATTTACCTTCCCTAAATTAATTATCTTATAATGTTCCCTTAACTTTCAATTCCTTTCAATTAAGTCCATTTTCATTATAATCTTCTTATTTAATTTATATTTATATTTATTTAGTTTAATTCCAGTATAACTCTTTTATCATAGTGCCCCTAGTAATAACCAGTTGGAAACCACGAATTGGATAAGCGAATGACCAAATCCAGTGTGTGGGAGGGACCACACCACTAGAATATGATGCTACTTTCCAGTATATCAGTAAATGAGCCGGCTAACAGTATAATCTCACTTTTTCAATACAGTAATAGTACAACAAATAGAACATCGTAGAGTAAGTACCCCTATGGATAACCATACTATCCTAGAGTTGGATCACCCACTAAACACTAATGGTATTATAAATTTTTATATGTCATATATTTTCACACCATAATTTGTACTTAATACATTACGTTAATCACATTATGCTTTCAATTATTTCCATATAAGCTTAATATTCCAAAAATTTCTTTACATATGTATTTGATACCATGAAATATAATTAAATCATGTCATCTTTGCATTTAACTTATTAAATCAAAACTTTGTGCGTAATGTAAAGTATCACTCATTTAACATGTGTAACATATTTCATAAATATTCAACAATTTATTCATAATTATGGTTTCTTATTCATAAGAGTGCCATATACTATTATGGGTATTTCAGTGTTCTATTTTACTATTTCTCAACTCCATTTATCATTAACTCATGAATTACTTACTAGTCACCTTATATAAGTTATACATAGAAATTCGTAATCTTATCCCTGTACTCATCATGGTTTGAATACATAATCTAGTTAACACAGTTAATGTTGAGATTATTTAAGTCAATTACATATTTATTTCTATAAAAGTTGTCCAGCAACCTTATCTTATTATAGTAACAACTTCTTAAGAAGATGATACAAAATGACAAACTAGTAAGACAAAAGAGGAAACAATTTTCAAACCTGTTAAACGTCACAATTAGTTTATGTGAGTAATAAAATACAATTTAACTAAGTAAATCTTGTAGTATGATGATTTACCCAAATTAAATTAATTTATGTTCTTTAAATTTCAAATCACGTGCTTAACCAATTAACAAATGCATACAATCAATTTTTATAAACACTAATAGCAGTACACACTCTTATCATCATTGTACTTCCTCAAAAGAAAGGGATAGCTCACAATAATAAGATATTGTCAAGCAAAAATGGAGCACATTCTCATAATTGAAAAAGTGATATATTTTTTTAGGTCCTACAACTAAGCCAAATAAATAATATTAAACTATCCCACTGATTTGAAATCCACTTAGATAAACTTTATACTTTGTCAGCAGACCAAAGTTAAGCTAATTTGCTGTTTGTATCTTTGAGTTGTATATCTACCCAATCTTTAAGAGCATTTCCTTAATTTCTCATGTTTCTCAGTTAAGTCATAAAAGGTACCTCCTATTTTAAGTCTAAATGTGTGTGTATATATAACTTTGAAATTTTATAACTCAATTAGCACTCTAATTCATTAGATGTAAGACATTCATAATCATTAGCCAGTTAGTTTAGTGTATAAGGAATTAAATTTTCAACCTAATATGTTATTAAGTTCAAATACCCTTACAATCATATTTCACCATCTTGATCAGAAGCCCACAATAATTCTTTTTATTGAATTTCGGTTACATCATGTTCTTAAATTAGAATTTTCACCCCTGCTTATCATACTTACATGCATAAAATATGAGGTACCAGTAATTAAATTAAGTCTCATATTGGTTCGTTAAACAGTTGCTATCATCTCAAATAGTTTCTTTTATTATCAAGAATATAGTAATGTTAATTGATTAATTCTTTATTTAAGCACATAAGAACTTCTACCTTTGGCATACTACATCTAATTGTCCCATTCTTTAACCATACTTACTATAACTCAATTATTACTTAAATTATAGTTTTAATCTTAGTAGCCTTAACTTATGATTCCATCTAACATCTCTATTTCTATCACTATTTTCTTAGTTACTAAACAACATTACTAACTAAATGTACAATTTAACTCATTAATCCATAAAAAATTTAACCAAAATGATAAAACTTAATAATAATATACTAAACCATAAAAGAAAAAAAAACAAACCAATTTAACTATAAAATCAATTAAATACACAGTTTAACTCATTACTTCGATAGACAGGTTAACCTCAAACACATATGAGCTCATCTATTAAGAATTATGAATCACACTATAATTAAACTTCTCAAAACCACCAAATTTACAACATTTAACAAATACCTAATCCTGAAATTAACAAATAGAGATATTAGAACAACAATACCAAATATTCCTTTTTTTTTATCATTAAAACTATCAAACTAACTCAATTCATTTTAAAAGATCAACAACAGTCACTTAATTTGAAAGAAATCAAACCAATTCTTAACCATTAATTCAGAATTTAGTTACTAAAATTTATAGAGATGAATTTGGTAGTCACATACCCTTTTTAATGATGTTTTTCTACGTTCTCTTTATTCTGTCTATCGCCGTGCTTGTCAGACCATCACCAGAGCATCGTTAGACATTACTGCCATGTAGATCTAGACCTCAGGTTCCTATTACCAGTGTTCACATACTCAAGTGCCACATCGTTTGGCTAGAATCTTCGCCGCAAGCTTTCGATATACCCAACTCCGATCTCCTTGCTGTCGGTGAGAGAGGATGATCGATGGGTGCGGGAAGAAACATCGGATCACCAAGGGTCCATCGATGGTATCCTTGCCATCCATGGATACTAAAGATGGCCGAAATCCTAAAAAAGAGCTACCGATTAAAGAAAACCTAGAAATAAAAAAAATCCCCGCATCGAAATCGATCAAGCGGTAGAGGAAGGGTGGTGATTTGGTCAAGAATGATGGTGGAGGAGTTGACTCGGCATTGATCATCGACAATGGTGAGGCCTTCTTCTCCGATCTCCGCCACTCCCCTTCCCGATCCTCTCCTCTCTTTTCATTTCTTTCTTTCTTTTTAATTGTTATTTCTTTTTTTTTGTCTAAAGAATTCTAGAAACTCTAGAAATATGATTATTATTATTATACACATTTATTATATATACATTTATTTACTTTAATTCCTTATTTATTACTAAAATCTATTTTAATTTAGATTATAAAATCGAAAGCTTAGAGATAATATTCACTAATATTATCATATTCTAAATAAATTAACCCTATTAAACTGGTATCAAAAGTACTATTCACTAACTATTAATTAACCCGAGTTTTGGGCCGTTACATGAACCACTTTTGGGGTTTAAAAATTAGTTATGTCATAGGTTTCTTCAAGAGTACACGCCTCCATAATATGACCATATGGATTTATTTACTCCTTGCCATTCAAAAATTTTATTCTTATTTGGAATCAAATAATTTACCTTACAAGGCAAATTGTCCTACTGGGATATTATTCCGAATTGGAGCATTTGCATCTAATACATATAAGATTTAATAAATCTCTACATACTAACAAATACATTAGCATCATAATTAACTAATCTTTTGAACTTCAAGCTCATGATATGAGGATCTAAAATATACATAATGTATTTATTTATTTTAGCTACTTTCTTTCCCTGATATTAGAAAATCTATTAATCAAAATGCAATTTTCAACTAAAATTGCAATTAAAGAATTTTATGATCTTTATTGCCATGATACATGTAAGTATTACTTACATCAATATTATATATCCATATATAAAAATAACACTATTGTTCTCATAAAAATATTTAGCAATTAATCAGAGGCATTTAGTAAACATTTTTTGTTAGACTTTGGAGTACGAACATGTATAAGAGACTTATAACAATCTTTTAGCCACGACATGTAATCACTAGCTAGCATTATCAAAAAAATATCTTGATTGCATAATTTAAAAGTTGTACACTTAATTTGAATAATCTCACAAATTACAGGTTGTGAGTTGATAATAAACACATATGTGAATATTTTATTGATACATCTTTCAAAAATATTTAAGTATTTCACATGGTGGATAGTGAGCCCACATATATTATCTTTATTTATTCTAGAATGAAGGAAATTCAATCCTTTTATTAGCTAGTGATACTTTAGTAATATTTTTTGAGAACAAGTAGGTTATGAGAATTATTTAAATTGAATTAAAAGAAACTTCTGGTTCTTTAATAAACATGTATATAAGAATTCTCAATAATTTATGCATTATAATTGTTCGGAATGATCAAACCGGTCATGACAAATAATCAATTGTTAATTAATAAACTTTAGATTTGTTGTTTTTATTATATCAATATTTATATCAATTAATAAATATCAAGTTTTTTATTAATATTAATATCAAATAGTTAGTAAACTTCGTGTTTACTAATATTTGTGACAGTTAATAAATTTCATGTTTATTAGTATTTGTTTTAATTTTTAATTTTACTATAATAAATAAACTTCAAGTTTATTGATATTAGTATCACTTAATCAATAAATTTCGTGTTTACTGATATTTGTATGATTGGTAATATTTATACAATAATTAATAAACTTCAGGTTACTAATATTTGTATCTATTAGTAAACTTTGAGTTTAATAATATTTGTATCAAAATAAAATTAAATTATCTTTAAAAATATATTACTTATCTCATACAATAATTTTCATATATGGATCATCGGTATTTCTATTTTAGTTTGAAAATGATATTTATTTCAGCAAATATCTCCATAAATAATAAATT